>OY982571.1:23103396-23149502 GCA_963859945.1 Euplagia quadripunctaria | reverse complement strand
TGGCGCGGTCGACGGGGCGCGTGGCGCGGTGCCTGTGCGTGGTGTCGACGGGCGCGCTGCTGCTGCTGAAGGCGCGCTCGCTGCGCCTCGAGCGGTGCGTGTGTGTGCGCGTGTGTCCGAGAGTGTGTGTGTGTGCGCAGGTGGCGCGGTCGACGGGGCGCGTGGCGCGGTGCCTGTGCGTGGTGTCGACGGGCGCGCTGCTGCTGCTGAAGGCGCGCTCGCTGCGCCTCGAGCGGTGCGTGTGTGTGCGCGTGTGTCCGAGAGTGTGTGTGTGTGCGCAGGTGGCGCGGTCGACGGGGCGCGTGGCGCGGTGCCTGTGCGTGGTGTCGACGGGCGCGCTGCTGCTGCTGGAGGCGCGCTCGCTGCGCCTCAAGCGGCGCGTGCCGGCGCACGCTGTGTGGCGTTTGTCATTGTCACCCTTCGCCGATGACCTGCTCGTCGTGCACGTGCGCGCAGTAAGCGTTCCTTTTTACGCGTCTAGGATACGTTTATAAAACACTTCCTAGTCTATAATGCCATGCTCTATGCTGCAGTGTGGGGGGGCTGGAGAGTTCCACGGAGGAGCTGTCGCAATGCTCATCGCGGGATACGACTGACGCACCCGGTTGTCTTTTTGGGGTAAGCCAATATTGTCCGATCCGACATTACATACATATCGCATTGTAATTATCTTGACTGTGCTCTTCCCTACCTTGGTAACGTGGATGAACTGGTTATGTTGTCAACATATAAATTAAGGAAAAATATTTTTTTTAATTAAACGATTTTAAACACTGATAATAATGATGTAGATAATATACTAAAAGCTAAAAAATAATTTGGTAGGTCATAGGTACCAGTCATCACTCCACTCTCCTCATCAACCTAGGGCCTCGATCAGACAAATAAATAAAATTGTTGGGCGTAGCGTAACTTGAGTAAAATATGTAAATAGCAATTATAATGATAATTTGCGGTTGACTTGATAGAAATTTCACACGCCGTTTTTCATAGTGAACTCTATTCTACTAGTCGAGCCCTTTCATTTGATACCCATATTGATGTAATTGTGAAAAAATATGTAATCCGCCATTTTGTATCGTCGGCCATCTTGGATTTACAATGATACAGAATGTATTAAATTGTATTGTCATCAGAACTAAAGGTGTGTACCAAATATCAGATCAAAGTGTCAACAGAAATTGGGTCAAATTTCAATTACTAAATTTGACCCAAATAAACAAACAGGGCAAGCTAAATAAAATCGTTTAATTAAAAATCGCACGGTGTCACCTCCTTCACTTCTTTTGACTAAGCCGCGGAAACCATTGTTAGTATTTTCAGTTTTATTTAAAGGATTTTAGATACGTTATTTCCATAGATATAGTATATACCCATTTTTAATAAAATTATTCTGTAAGAACCCCTCTGCACGTAAAGACCTCCTCCAAATTGAGCCAGTTTTCTCTGGATTGTGCTGTTTGTGTCCAGTTTAGACCCGCTATGCGTTTCATTTGTCCTCCCATTTGAGGGAAAGTATCCCTTTCTTTCTTTTGCCCACTGGCCCCCTTCATTCTGTCACACTTCCATTTTAATGCAAGAGTTTGTGCTAAACCGTCTGTTGCTTTTGTGATGTTGCGTATTTTTGTATGCCTTATTTTACTTATTCTTTTTATGTTTAGCATACTCCGCTCCATTCCTCGTTGGCATGTTATAATTTTATTTTTAATGTTTTTATTAAATTTCCATGTCTAACAAGCATAGGTCAGGCATAGTATAAGGCAAAAATTCATAAACTTTGTCTTCAGTTTGATTGGCATGTTGCTCTTAAATATTTCTTTAAGGCTCCAGTACTTATTCTATGTTAACTGGGCTCTGCGCTCAATCTCTTGGTAGTTGTTTAGTCTTGCGCTTGCCTAGGTAAATGTATTTATCAGTGTACTGGAGAGGCTCGTGTACGACGTATATTTGTACCTTGGTGTTGTTGGTCATTACCATAGTTTTAGAGAGGTTCATCTCTTGCCCGTCGAGCTTGCTAGCTTTGTTTAGAGTCTCTACCATACTGTAGTTCTTTTCCTTTCTCTGATATTAGCACCAAGTCATCGGCAAAACGTAGATGGTTTAAATACTTATTTTTTACTTTTATTCCGCATTCATTCCAGTTAAGCTTGTTTATTATCGTCTCTAATGTGGCCATAAATAGTATAGGTGAAAGCGGGTCCCCTTGTCTGACGCCTCTCTTTATAGGGAACTAGGGACCGACTGTTTCTAGTTTAACTCTACTTTTGCTCTTCCTGTATATACTTTTGATTACTCTTATATATTCGTTTTCCACATTCTGTCTTGTTAGAGTTTCCCAGATATAATTGTGTGACACTGAATCGAAAGCTTTTTTGTAATCGATATATGTCAAGTACAGTGGTCTATTTCTCTCTTGATATTTCTGATGAGAAGTTCGAGTGTGTGAATATGGTCGATGGTAAAGAATCCTTTTCTGAATCCTGCCTGTTCAACAGGTTGTCTTGTTTCTAATGTAAAGCTAATTGTTTTGGTTAGGATTGAAGAAAATAGCTTATATGCACTCGACAGCAGATTTATAGGTTTGTAGTTCCCAATATCATTCGGGTCACCTTTTTTATATAACAGAATTATGTTGGATTCGGACCATTGGGTGGGTGTCTCTCCAGATTCGAGGATAGAGTTGAATAAATTTGTAAAGGGTGTAGCTAGTATTGGGGCAGATATCTTTAGTCTCGTTTGCTAGGTTGTCCGGGCCGGGGCTTTTGTCTAATTTCAGTTTGTTTAGTGCCTCAATGACGTCATGTTCTTCAATTTGGGGTCTTATTGGTAAGTTACCGTCGCTGCTGTTATTTTGGTTCTCGTGGCTGGTGTCTTCTGGCTCTTTTGTGCTGTAGAGATCCCTGTAAAATTCTGTCGCTATGCTAATGATGTCGCCGCGGTTGTTTTTATTTAAATCGCCTCGTTTTAGCTCTTCGATCCAAGTTTTGTTTGGTTTCAGCTCTTTGTATGCATTTTTTGTGCTACCAGTTTGGCTTAGGTGTTTTTCAATAGTTTTATATCTGTAGTTGCCGTAGTCTTTTTTTATGTATTTGTTGACAAGCTTGTAAAGCGCCGAGATTTCATTTCTTGTTGCTCTGGTTTTATTTGAACTTTTTTGCAGGTCTTGTCTTCTTTTAAAAAGTTTTAATGTACGCTCTGAAATTATTTTGTGGAATTCTTTGGGTTTTGTGCTACTCGGGCGTTTTGCAAGCTTGAGGTGATGATTTTGATTAAGTTGTCGTAATACTTCTGAACTGGTATAGTAATCTCAGCGAACATTTGATCTTTCGATATGTAGTAGTTTAGGTATTCTTTGAACTTGGTTCTTTCTTCTTCGCTTGTTATTGTGTTATGTTGACAGTTAGTAAACTTTATTCTACTTTTTTTGAAATGTGTGTCGTATGATATTGTAGCTCTTTGGTGTGCCTTACTGCCCCTAAAATAGGAGGGATCCGGGAACTGCTTTTATTAAGACATCCGGATCTCTCCTAGTGCCGCTTCGGGTAAAACCTCTCACGGACGTCGTTTCCTAGCGGCTGGCGACTAAAACATGAGGCGCTGGAAAGCGCGCCTCCGCCCCTCATAGGGGTATTTCGCCGATCTGGCTGGCCAAAAGTCAATTTTCATCACATTTCATCATAACCTCTCCTTCAACTGCGATACAGTCCCTCCAACGTTTCTCTAACTTTTATATTCCATGTGTGTAGAACGATTTATGTTTGGCTTCAAAATAAGCTGCCGTTACTGTGATCACTTTACCATTTGAGTTAAATTTCTTTCTGATTGGATTCCGGAATGAAATGGTGAATCCATGTTTCATCCACTGTCACATACCGACGTAAAAAATCCTTTTTTTTCTATTGAACTGTGCCAAACAGCGTGCAGCGCTCTGAGTCATTGATAGTTGTTGCCTTTGAGCAATTGTTAGCAAACGCGGTACCCATTTGGCAAAAACCTTTTTTATGGCCAAATTTTGATATAAAATAGTGAAAACACTACCTATCAGTTGAAATCTTCACTATCTCGGCTATCTGGCGCACTTTTAACTTTCGATCTTCCTTCACGATTTTTAGGACTTGGTTGAAGTTTTGTTGAGTCCACTGCTTCATTTATGCCGCGTTCCAATAAACAAGAAACGATTCGTTTTCGACGGTAAAGTTTTCAATGAAAAATTTACCGTCCGTAAGCAAAACGAATCGTTTCTTGTTTATAGGAACGCGGCATTAGACGACCAGAGCGTTCAGCATCATTTGTGTTTATACGACCGCGTTAGAAATCGGCATACCACCGACAAATGGTTTAGATGGAGCAGATCCCTGATAAAATTTTATAAGCCACTGATATGCTTGAACGGTGTTTTTTCTACATTATAAAACTCGTTTTTATCCATTGTTTTCGAAATTACAAAAGTAGCATAGTACTCAATATTTGATTGCTCGATTTTCGTTTTTGACCATTATTAAACCAATATTAAATATCTTTCAATTAATCGGATATTGAAAATAGATAAGTTCTTAGATTTATTTACAAACCGAAATTTAATGTTTTGCTCGAAAAGTTAGTAATAATATGTAGTGTTGTACAAATTGTGTCGGTGTTTGCGTGCGCGCAGGGCGAGGGCGCGTGGCGCCGGCGCGGCGACGTGGTGGTGCGCACGTGCCACGTGCTGGAGCTGGCCACCAAGCTGTTCCTGGTCGTGCAGAACGCCGTGGGCGCGCCGCCGCACGTCAACATCGCTACCGAGTGAGTCGTCACATTCGCCAAAGCTAGTCCTAGACAGTGCGTAGTGACCGACGTGAGAGTGTGCGTTTGCGCAGGTTCGAGGCCAACTTCGGGCAGCAGCTGGTGACGCTGTCGTTCCACGCGGTGGGCGGCGCCGAGGGCGGCGGCACGCGCCTGCTGCGCCGGGGCAGCCGCATGGACGTGCTCGTGTGACTCCCTCCCGCGCGCTCGCACAGATCCTTCACTAGCATCACGGTGTGCCAAATTAGGCCGATCACCATGTGCCAAAAACTAATCATTTTAAAATATTGCTATTAATTTTACGTTAAATTTAGGAATAAAAATGGCGCAAACAATACAATATGAAATAAATGTTGTTAAGGATGAAATCGTGCACGGAGTTGGTTATGAGTGAATTTGCGAGACGTGAGGCGGCCGGTCGTTAGCGCGTGCGCTGCGGGAGCGTGCACGAGCGTGCACGAGCGTGCATGAGCGCGCTCGGCGCCGGGCTCGTGGCGTATCTGACAGTGGGCCGGTGGCTTTATACGATAACTAACACTACAATCTCTTCACTCAAATAGTTAACTATTTAGTACAAAGGCAGTATTATGAAATACCACTAACCGGTCGAGATTATATAATTATCGTATTATAATGTAACAGTACTAGTATAATATTAAAACAATATTGACTGTTGCGCGGAGTGTGGCTCATGATTAATGTATTATTTGTTTGGGATGATCTCAAAATCGTCCCAATCGTAAGGTTGGACTTCACTCAGCTTCACATTTTAAGGGTACGTATTTTTATGCAATATTATCGGAATTTAAAAACAGTATGAGTTACGCTGCCAGCGAATGCCTTGCTGATATCACTACCTGTTCGCTGTGTGAGGTCCATCCCTAACTCAAGTGAGCGACTGTATGAAGTACAAACACACACACACCGAGGTGTTCTTAACTGTACTACATAACCCCGATACTAGATCTTATGATAGGTACTAACACTGTAAGGCGTTACGTTGCCTCTAGTTGTAGCACAGGTCTGGTTGTGGTGGTGATGCCACACCGACATTTACGCACTCGACGACAATACATTAGTTTCGTACGACATCACTACATCGTCTCACTCACTCCCGTGTGCGCGTGGAACTAACAGCAGACAGTGGACAAAGTCGCTGTGTCGGCATGACAAATGGAAATCATTTCTTCTTCTTCAACACTACTCTTGTGGGTCTTGGCCTCCTCAACAACCCTTTTCTATTTCGCTTTGTCTCTGGCCTCCCATCTCCAAGATGTTACCCTGCCCATAACGATTTTCTTCACAGTCTTTCCTCCGCTTCCTGGGTTTTCCTCTGGATCTCTTCTGTTGCGGGTTCCACCTGGAGATGGATTGACAGCTCTGGCGTCATTCATACGTTGCAGGTGGGCCTCTGTGCCTTGCAGAACCTCTATCTTAAAACTATCCTTTCCGACGATGTCTGTTTAAGTTCGTGTTGTCGCGTCAACGTTCACGGATTAGGTAACTATAATATTTACAATTTTCGGCACCAAGATAATTATTGTTTCAGTTTCCTTATACATGTATAAGGAAACTGAAACAATAATTATCTTCAGGGGTCAATTTGTTTCCAGCTTAAGCTAAAAGTTATTTTTTGAGGCAATTGTCCCGGGTTTTGGGATATCAATTAGGTAGGTTTAAAATTATTGTACATAATACCTACAATAAAACGATATAATTCAGATAAGGGATTACTATCAACATCAATTGAAAAATGATGCTGTGCGTTTGCTTAGAGTAGTGATTGCCTTGATAATAGAGCTTGATTTTCGTTTACGTTTTATTTCAATAATGCTGGGGCCACACTAAGGTCAACGTGAATGCCTATCATCGTGATAAATATTGCGTTAATTATTAACGCGATAAAGTGAGTGGATACATTTGAACGGTCAACGTGAACGTTCTTGGCTTTTAAGCAAGATGGAAGTTGCCAAATAGCACATTTGATGAGTGTACATTTTTCTTATATGGAAATGTTTTATCATTATCGAACAAAGAAAAAAAGAACACAGAGAAAAAGAAGATTGTGGATACTACAAATGCACAGAAAACGTACACTGTAAGTCTATTTATGTTATTGCGGTCAAACCTGAACCTGACAAAAAAATAAAATAGTTTAAATTTAATTTTGTTCGCCCGCACACAAATTGTACACAATAATAAAACAAACATAAATATATTTGTTACAAAAAGTATTTCTTTTTTTCATGTTTATTTCTCTTTCACACCATACATTAAAGTATACTTTTGAAGTAATACAAATATTTTAATTCAACTTTTTAATATTTTGCAGGAACACAATGGAGGAGGATCTAATACCAATACCAGCTGAACCAAGCGACCAGTTCAAGGGATTCGTTCGAATGTCAGCAACTAATTTTGAATTCCTTCTTAGCAGAGTTGGGCCTTTGATAAAAAAACAATAACTAAATTTCGTGTAACTATACCTGCCAACAGCCAAAGTTCGACTAGCAGTTACTTTACGATATTTAGCTACGGGAGATAGCTACAGAATCTTACGTTATTTGTTCAAGATGTCTCACCAAGTAATTTACAATATTGTAAGGGAATGTTGTGCTGCTCTCATATCTGTATTAAAGGACATGGTCAAATTACCTGAGAATGAAAACGAATGGCTACAAAAGGAATCTGATTTTGGAGATACATTTCTTCATTGCTTGGGAGCAATCGATGGTGGACATGTTGTCTCGGTGTCAACGATATATTTTAATTATAAGCATTCCTTTAGTACAGTTTTGATGGCCTTGGAGGATCGCAATTTTTGTTTTATGTTTTGCGATTTAGGCAACAAGGGTAGAATCAGCGATGGTGGTGTATTCAGAGATAGTGTTTTATTTGAAAAACTTCAGACAAATTCCTTACATTTACCACAACCTGAACCACTTTCTGATGGCGATGTAAATGTGCCCTACGTTTTTGTTGCTGACAATGCATTTCCATTGCATCCCAACATAATGAAACCTTTTCTCGGCGAACTCCCCGAAGGAAGTATGCAACGAAACTTTAATCATAAACTTTCTTTTGTTCGTATTGTTGTGGAAAGCGCACCACTTGGTGTTATGTCAGCACGATTTCGAGTACTTAGAAAACCTATAACTCTACAACGAAACGAAGCTTCAAAAGTCGTAATGGCATGTTCTTTATTACATAACTGTTTAAGAAAAAGTTGTAACTCGCGGTCTATTTACACACTATCGGGCTACACTGACACAATTATCATCGGAGAAATAATAAATCCTGGAACTTGGAGACAAGACATTGGAGAGGGCGAAGGTGCGTTCAGGTCAATGAGGAGTATTGCATGACGTTCAGCTTTAACAGCAATGGAGGTTCGGAATAAATTCGCAGAACATTTAGAAACATGAATTAGTCGTAAGTTGTCGACAACATAAAATCAGCTTAAATTACAAAAATCTAGGTTATCTACTTTCAATTTAATAAGGCAAATTTTTTCTACTTTGGTAAATAAAACCATATACTCTGTATTTATGTCTTTCATTTATTTATTTCTTAATCAATATTTTTTCAATCTTTGATTATATATCTTTAATTCACCGGAACCTGTTATTACTATCTGTGAGGTACGTACTGGTGGTAATTCTATGAAATTTTCTTGGGAAGCTTGAACTGAGAGGTGATATACTGTTTATTTCGTGGTGTGGAGACAGCGATGTGGAAGGGCCTGGAGGTGACTGGTATGTGGATGGATTTGGTGATGAACTGAATACTTGATGGTGTGGAGACCGGGATGTGGAAGGTTCTGGAGGTAACTGGTATGTGGATGGATTTGGTAATGGACTGAATACTTCGTGGTGTGGAGACCGTCATATTGAAGGTTCTGGAGGTGACTGGTATGTGGAAAGATTTGGTGATGGACTGAATACTTGACGGTGTGTGAAGACAGATGTAGAACTACTGTTGCTCAAATCGATCTGCCATTCATATACGAAACACTAAATTGTGAATATCATTCATTAACATATCACGCGTGTTTGGATTGCTGATTTTTTATTTTATTTTACTTGCGATCAGTCTTCCGAACATCTCATATTCATAATCTTTCTTCCCTTTCATGTATTCAAAAGCTTCACCCATTTGACGTCGTGCTGCTCTGTTTTCTGGAGGCAAATCGTCTCTCAGTTTTCTTTTTTTACCACATTCTTGAGAAGATTTATTTTTTCTTGGACAAGTTCTATTTTCTTCTTGTATATTTTGTGAAGCTTCTTCTATTTGTGAGAGTTTGATGAGAACTATTCTCATTTCCATAATTTTTTCCTCATCTCTTTCTTGGGGCCCACTGTAGTCGTTTATCTGAAAGAAGATTAAAAAAATATGTATTTAAATAAGTTTAAGAGACGGACAGACAGACTGATGGACGGACAGACAGACGGACAGACACACAGACAGCAAAGTGACAGCAATAGGGTTCCTTTCTAGTACGGAACCCTAAAAAATATATTGATACCAAAAAATATCGATGGAACCCTAAAACTGTACAAAAACCCACTTGCTACTGACTACATTGACATAACGACTATTCATTATTCTTACCTCTGTATTTAATGTGCGGTTACTTACATATACGCCTCATAGGAAACTGTCCATCGTTTCGTATTCAAACCAATGAGTTACATGTCATCTTTGCCAACTCCGGATTTCAATGACTTTTTTTAAATTTGTTTCAATGGGTTCTATAATAATAATAATAACTCCACAAGGCTTTCCTTCTTCTTTTTAATTTCTTCAGTAGTTGCTTTAAAAGGTAATAATTCCCTGATTCGTAGCCAAGCATTATTTTGCGATGTACGATTCTTGAAAGTTTTGTGTTTCGGATCCCATAAACATGACTCTGTTTGCAGAATCTCGAGCCACGCAGTTACTTTCTCGTTATTCCACTCCATAGCCATAGTACGTTTTCCGTTAGTGAACACGTGGGATCCCGTCGCGCTCGCGGTGCACACTGAGAATATGTAGTGTGGCCGCTTCAACGCTTTAATTCTCGCGTAAATGTAATCACGCGTAATCAATAATCATGTAATCGCGTCAATCTCTTTGATGTACGACTTGAGTTATCGGCTAACGTCAAACGGCAATGTGAATGCCGTTGTCAAATTATCGCGTTAAATCGTAGCCACGTTAAACGTCAATCATCGATAATTAACGGCGTTTGCCGTTAGTGTGGCCCCAGCATAAGGCAGTCTCCACTTTTTGTCTTTGTTCTCGAGCATAAGTAAATTAGCTTCACTTTTTCCTATCACTGATATAGTAATCTACAATAAACAGCTAACCATTATAACGACTATTGAGACACATATAACATTTACGTACAGTAGGCACGCAGCATACACCAGCCTGTATTGTGTCGTATCACTGCTGGAGAAAGCTTCTTATGCTCTTGATTCAGCATCGGCTTATAAGGTTGTGATTTGATGATTAGGCGCAGGTACACTAGAGTCCCACCGGTGACGGAGCCCTGTCTCAATTGACACATCTTACACTGAGACAGGCTATTTGTGTAGCTCCACGACACACGCGCTACTAACATAAACATTGTTATATTTGCTTCTCTAGCGGTCTGCATCCGCGTCTATGTAATGTGTTAGGAAGCACAAGCGAATATACGTATGTTCATAATAAATAGTCATATGCTGAGGTCGTGATAATAGTTAGTGAGAGAAGTGGTGTAGCGGTCGTACCTCGCCGGCCGTAGCGGTCCCACCATTTAAACAATGATTCTGCGATAAAAGTGTATTCGGGAAATGTCTCTGAAGTCCTGAACATTCTATTTTAATGATGCGAGTTTCCAAACCTGACCAAAGGAGAGTGATATCAAACATCCGATGTTTCCGGTGGGCCATTTTCAGCAGATTTGTGAGGGGAGCTACTAATACTACACACGACGTTCGCCTCTGGCCTGGTCCTTGCTACAGGCGACTACACATACATACCCCCCTAGGGCCGCGTCCTCGGCTTGCTTCAGGGCCGGGTTAGAGACGTGGCGAGACCACGATACTATATTCATACGATTTGCATTATTTTCTATTGCCCGCACCCAGCGTTGCTTCTGTCCGGTATCCTCTGCCGTGAAGCTGGTGGCTCATCTGCTGTTTATCTCGATGTACTGGTAACGAACACTAATAAGCCTCAACTGTGTAGGGCCTATGTGTTATCGACGAGACTACTCATGGTAAGAGATCGCGGTTCATTCAGATTCCTACAGCGAATGCTGCTTGCATTGTAGTTTTATCACAGCCATGTTAAGTAAAATAAAAAAATTAAAAGACCAAAAAGCTATATTAAAAATATCATGGAAAACAGTAGAGCTTGAAACGTTCTCATTTTCAAACGTTTTAATTTTAATTTTGAAATAGAACTTTTGACTTCTGGCCGTAGTACCTAACTCACAATTTTTCTATTTCTATTCCTGGTAAGAACTCCACCGTTTTTCTTAACGAGAAAAAAAATTGTGTTGTTCGTCTCTTTGCTTGTGGTCACCAGTGAGTGGTGAGCTTCAGAGCAGCTGTGATGAGTGTGGGGATGGTGTGTGTGTGCGTGTGTGCGTGTGTGCGTGTGCGCGTGTGTGTGTGGTGGCACGTAATGGAGGGAGGCCGGCGCTCCGCCGCGGTATAGATAAGTAAAAATGGATACATAGAGATTTATCTAGTGCCTTAGTACGTCTAGTCGCTCGTTGTTAAGCTCGACTCCACGTAGTTGTGTGCCCCTCCACCTGACGGCGAGCGCCTCCCCCACTTCGACGTTTGGCGACACTGGGAACCTACTCAATAAAAGTCAAACCATCCCCCCCCTCTTCCTTAAGCACGAAACTTGTATGCGGTGTCAACGATCAGTCTCAAAGCGACCACCAGTAATGCCAAATCTGTTGTCTGTAAATGGTCATGTACATTTATTACTTATAAGATACCTGTAAGTATAACGATGTAAGTGGCACACAATCAGAGTTGAGATGTTTTATTTCGACGTTCACTTTTCACGCGAGATTGTTAATAATCGACTTACACGCGAGATTGTTAATAGTCGACTTATGGCACAATGTTGACGATACTGAGATGTGAGCTATTGTACGTGTGTTTTAATGTAGTTAGTGTGCGTCGAAACTATACTGTTTTAACTAAATAGGTGGTTTGATATGTTGGTTATGTTTGAGAGCGTCGTATCGATACGAGTAGATTATGTAGTAGTAAACGTAACGATAAGTAGGTGTAAGCGTGTCACCCGCTGACGCCACGCGTGGCGCCGGCTGCAGACTGTATTGTAATTGCAAATTATATTGCTGTTGAAGCCGTTAGTGACTCGGCACCGTACGTGTGTCTCGTGGCGCCACTGCACAGCTGCATGACACTGTGTTGAGCCACTGCACAGCTGCACGACACTTTGCGGCAGCGGGCCGAGGGGCCGCGCGTAGGTGCCTATTCACAAACTACCAATTTCTGTTGAATAATGTAATGTTACGTTTTTCAACAAACTTATTATGCAAAGGTTTTATCGTTTATAATAAAATGTACGAAAACATTTGTGATTTTTCTTTATATTTCCTGTCAGTCGTCTGTCATATATGTATGGTAGGTGTACGAATTCAAACGGCAAGTCAAGTGTTGAATACTGAGCAAATGTGGGTTAACTAAATATGTACATTTGACCTATTTTATAGGGGGCCGTGCACGAATTATAGGCGGCAGCACAAAGCCGAAAGCCTTTGCATGGAGACAAAACAAGGGACACCTCCGGATAAAAGAAAAACCTTATCAGACCTGTCGTCGTACCGTCGACATTAAAATGAATTATTTTGTTTATATTTTACTATTAAATAATTATACAATATGGGTTCCGACCGATCCCGAATACTATAACAACGTGCAAAAGCTCTTTAAATCATGTTTTGTATGTTGAAGAGAGAATCAATCAAGAAAACGAAGCTGAGACGAGTAAAGTTGTTGTACAGACGAATGTTTCTAACTTTTATGCGGTTAAAATAACATAAAAGTATTTTCTGTTCTATGTTACTAATCCGCTTTATGTTCCTTTCTTTACAGCCTGATTGCAACAGGAAAATCAAAAGTGCAGTTTGTAAATGCAAGGCAGGCATTTCTTAAAAAATGTTCATTTTTTTACCAGAAAGATTGTTGGAATTTGTTTACTTCAGAAAGTGCTAAATAATGGCAAACAAGCTGTGCACAACAAACCATCCCCCCCCAACAGTTATTGGGGCGTAAAGCACCTGAAAATGTCTGAATTATTTCCAATACCAGCAACAAGGCCTAAACCGACTACTTTAATGGAACAGCAAGAAACCCTGGGTTTATACTTACCTACGCATATTTCTTAACTGCCTTCATCCATTTTTTCGTTTTGCACATAACGATGGCATGTGTGTATGTTATGAGCATCCAGATATAGAACAACATAGTTTATTAAAATCAAAAGATTTTCACTTAAAACTTGAATGTTTATTAAAAATTTGCGAAATATCAATGAAAGTTAAGATAGGGTAAAGTTTCGGATTAGCACCCCTAGGTGGCAGAGCCTTCGTTGGACACGTTCCCTAGTGAACCGACGGACACCATAAAAGTAAGAATGAAATTTGAAGATCATTGTTGTATTTTTTTTTAAACTGAATGTTTTGGAAAGACTTCAATCGCTTTTTAGATAAAATAAACAATGGTAAAACCCTTTAGGTCGATAATGACTACTTTCCTGAAATTACCACCTTAATTCCGAAAATGACTACTTTCAGTTCATTATATCCTACCATACCGAACATAAACAGGGTAGGCTACATTCATGATTAAAAAGAATAAACTCCGTAAAGGGCTGTTTCGCACTTAGACTTATAGGCAGTCCATTATACGTTCAGATAAGATGACTAGTTGAGCCAGCCTAGATCCTTCCAGAAGCACAAAAGGCCTCCTGGGGCGTTCACAGGCTTGTAGGAGCGACCTCGCTCACGCGAGGATACTTGCCCGTTGTGTGACCACTCCTTCGCACTCCAGTATAACGTGGGCGGCCGTTTCCTCCGCGTTGAGCAGCAGTATAGTTGGACCTGCCACTGACGTTACAGATCCTTTCCTTGCCTGCTCATCGGCGCCGTCTTTCCCGAGTGAATCACTATGCCCTTTGATCCATTGAAGAATTACCTCATTGCCAGAGGCTAAACCCTCCAGCGTCTGGTGGCATTCGTAAATGAGAGCGGATTTTATGGTGTTGTCCTCCAGGGCCTGGTCGTATATTTAAGTCTTGTGAGAAAACTCCGGCTCCAGTCTCTGTCCCCATCTTAGAACCGCCCGTGTAGATTCGGAATTCATTTATGCCAGATTGATCTCGGTCGTTTCCATATAGTTATATTCGGTTTCGGCTCCTACCGAAAATGTGTTGTTTAGGGATCCTGTCGCATGGGGCAGTTATTAGTGGTTCATATTCCAATAATTGATTCCATAGTTTGGAATGGAAACCCTCTCGGTTGTACCACAGACCCAGGTGTTTGAGTCTGATGGCTGCCACAGCTGCTTCCTGTTGTATATACAGGTCTAGTGGTACTACATCTAGAGCTACTTTAAGGGCAGCTGCGGGAGTTGTGCGCATGCAACCAGTGACGGCAGTACATGCGAGTCTCTGGAATTACTGCAGTTTGTTTCTGACAGTGCATAGTTCCAGTGGCGTAACTATACCATCTGAGGCCCGTGGCTAATATATCGGATGTGTGTCTGACTCACACTTGCCCGTTATTTTCTAACTCGTGTATTTTATTAGGTTTATTAAATTAGATAATACATTACAAAATTAATATTTTTTTAATACATTTTGTAATGAGTGTTTCTTGTGTTCAGGGCCTTTGGTGCCCAGGGGCCCGTGGCATTTTGCCCCCTCTGCCACCCTATTGTTACGCCACTGCTTAGTTCTGTTCTCTGCCACCAGGCAATAGAATCGTACGTGATGAGTGGCCGTATGACCGTTTTGTATAGGATTAACCCCGTACTGATTCATGTAAATAAATCTAAACTTATTTTTGCACACGCTCGAACATGAGACTATTTTAGTCTCGTGTGGAACCTAGATAACTGCATTGCATTCCAGTTGGCTCCTAACTAAAGCATTCTATAATAGTGTAACAGCTTTAGCCATACGAAGTATCAACCCCAAGTCCCTATACTTAAGCTTTTTTACCGATTTGACATCGGACGTAAACACACAGAACGGTTGGATTTAAACAAAGCAGATTTTGTACTCAAAGATTCCTGCAATTGACTGGACTCCTTTATATAACTATAAATATTATTTAATGATACTTTAATTACAATTATAGATAGCTGTGTACCCAAAAGCAAAGCGAAGTCGTATAGGTACGCTCTGGATACATTTATGCTGGGTGGTATACGAGTGAGATAATTCGCGACATTAGACGAAAAGCCACTCTTCACAAACGGTATAAGGCTACTGGTTGAAAAGTGGATTACGAAGCGTTTGCTCATAGTGTAAAACCCAAGTCCAAAATAAGCTAAAAACGGCCCAAGGACAATATCGGCCAGGTGTACAAAATCACATGGCAAGCGATCAGAAAGAGGCAGAATTTTAAAGGATGGACTGGTCTTGACGTGTGCACAAGCTACTGTGATGACTTTGCTAAGCATTTCTACTCTGTCTATAGAAAGACGAAGCCCAGTAGGTTGGATGTGATGTTTTGTTTTTATTAAATTTAACTCATCACCTTGCAATTGTAAATAAACGTCATTATTATTATGTCATTTTTGGATTCAAGTTTCCGCGCAGTTCATCGTCTCTGTTTTCAAGGAAATCCTACTGAGTCAAATAAATTGAAAAAGCTATTCACACAAACAGCTTTCGAGAGCCATCGTACTTCTGTGTGCAGCAGCAAGCGATTATAGTCTTCATCATTTTCACTACAAAGTAGCCCAAAAAGCTTGTCGACTGCTCTAATAACATAATGGAGCGACGTATGCAGGTGTTCATCAAGATTTTTGCAATCAAGTGACAGCGTCACGTTTTTTTGTGCGCAACCTATCGTGCGCACCTTTCACTTTTTAGTAATGTGTGTGTACCTATAACTTATATACTTATGTGCAGCCGACGTAGACAGGGTATGCTGCGAGGCAGTATCCATCAGTTTTACTGTAGTGATACGGATAGTAAGTGTAATTTTTATTTTATTTTAAAGTTTTTTTTTTTTTTTTTTAGGGTATAGAGGGCAAACGAGCAGACGGGTCACCTGATGGTAAATGACTACCGCCGCCCATGGGCACCTGCAACTCGAGAGTCACAAGTGCGTTGCCGCCCTTTAAGGTGAGAGTAAGAGAAGAAAAGGGGGAGGGGGGGAGAGGGCAAGGACGGGAATAAGGGAAGGGTTAGGGCCTCCGGTAACCTCACTCACGCGGCGAAATGCAATGCAAGCATTGCTTCACGGCCGGTTTTCTGTGAGGCCGTGGTAACGAGCGAAGTCGAGCCGGCCCACACGTGCCGAAGCATGGCTCTCCCACATAGAAAATTTAGTTTTGTTTTATTATTGATATTGATATCGATAATTATATTCAATTATATAAACTATGGGAGAAACTGGTGTAGATAATAGTGCCGGAACATCCGACAAACACGTGGGTGCTAGTTAGGTTATAATTCATACATTAATATGATATATAATATATATATGAACATGTGCGCTTTCTATTTATTAGACGTATTGGTATTGGTGTAGGGCTCTGTTTCCGCATTTAGACTCACAGACGGTCCATTATGCGTTCAGATAGGCAGACTAGTTGAGCCAGCCTAGCTCCTTCCAGAAGCACAGAAGCCTCCTGGGGCGTTCACAGGCTTCTAGAAGCGATCTCGCACCCGCGAGAATACTTGCCCGTTGTGTGGCCACTCCCTCGCACTCCAGGATAACGTGGGTGGCCGTTTCCTCCGCGTTGAGACATCCTCTGCATAGAGGACTGTCTGTCGCACTGATGGTGAATAGGTGCCGGTTTAGGGCTAAGTGGCCCGTAATTGTTCCTACAACTATTCTGATGTCGAGTCGGTTAAGACTGAGCAGTCTGCAAGTTAAACGTGGTGAGACCTCCGTCAGCACCAGTTTAGACTGCCTGCAGCCCGGTGTGTTGGCCCAACGACCGTTATGCGCTTCACGAGTCCGTTGCCTTACCCATGAGCGAAGTTGATTGAAGGGAAGTGGCAGTAGTGTAGTTGGGCCTGCCACTGACGTTACAGATCCCTTTCTTGCCAGCTCATCGGCGGCGTCGTTCCCGAATGAATTACTATGCCCTTTGATCGCAGAGGCTAATCGCTCTAGCGTCTGGTGGCATTCATAAATGAGACCGGAGTTCATGGCGTTGCCCTCCAGGGCCCATAAAACGGCCATACTGTCTGACAATATACGGATGTTGTACTCCTTTATGCCTTTTGACATGACCGCAGTCGCGGCGTAAGTTATTGCAACACACTCGCATTGAAATATGGAGCTGTGTCGACCAAGCGCCAGTGATATTTTTATATTTAGATCTTGTGAGAAAACTCCGGCTCCAGTCCCTGACCCCATCTTAGAACCGTCCGCATAGATTCGCACTTCATGTATGCCAGATTGATCTCGGTCGTTTTCAAATATTTGTATTTGAAACTTCCTCTTGAAGATGTGTTGTTTCGGGATCCTGTCGCATGGGGCAGCGATTAGTGGTTGATATTCCACTAATTGATTCCATAATTTGATATGGGGACCCTCTCGATTATACCAGAGACCTAAGAGTTTAAGTCTGATGGCTGCCACAGCTGCCTCCTGTTGTATATACAGGTCTAGTGGGGCTAGATCAAGAGCCACCTCAAGGGCGGTTGTGGGAGTTGTGCGCATGCAATTAGTGACGGCAGTACATGCTAGTCTCTGGAATTGCTGCAGTTTGTTTCTGGCAGCGCTTAGTTCCGTTCTGTGCCACCAGGCAATAGCACCGTATGTGATGATTGGCCGTATGACCGTTTTGTACAGCCATAGTGTGATTTTCGGTGATAATCCCCAGCTTCTGCCGAGGAGTCGCTTGCATTGGCAGAAAATAATGCAGGCCTTATTTAGTTTTGCGTCCAGGTGCCTGTTCCATAGGAGTTTACTGTCCAGTATCACTCCTAGATACTTGACCTCCTTGGTAAGGGCTAGACGGGTGTCAAATAGTTTAGGTAGTCTCAGTTCTCCTAAACTACGTTTATTTGTGAACATAATTAACTCCGTCTTTGTCGGGTTCACTGTTAAGTTATGTTTTTCACACCACTGTTCTACGACCTTCAATGCAGACCTCATTTGGTCGCATACCACACTCTCAAAGCGGCCGCTGATGAGGATGGTCAGGTCGTCCGCATAGCCCACTGTGAAGAACTTGCGGTCATTGAGCTGGGTAATGAGCTCATCGACCACAATGTTCCATAAGAGAGGTGAGAGGACTCCACCTTGCGGACATCCTCTGGCCACCACCCCTCTCGATGTGTTATTCACAGTAAATTGTATAGCCCGGTATATAAGCATGTTGTCGATCTACCCCGCAATTGTAGAGTCGACCCCATGTCTTGACAGAGCCTGGCTTATACTGGTGAAGCTGGTTTTGTCAAAGGCACCTTCGATGTCGATGAAGGTTCCTAGTGTTGATATTTTACTGTTTAGATTGCCCTCTATATATGAAACGACTCGATGTAAGGCAGATTCTGTTGATTTGCCCATCGAATAAGCGTGTTGGTTGGGGTTCAAGGGGTAGCTGACTAATGCAGTGCTCCTTATTTCCCTGTCTATTAGTCTCTCCAGCACTTTAAGTAAGAATGATGTGAGACTGATGGGTCTAAATGATTTCGGTTGTGTGTAATCTCCTTTGCCGGGTTTAGGGATGATGATTACTCTGACTTCCCTCCATTTCAAGGGGATGTAGCGGTGAGCCACGCAGCTTACGTAGATGATCTGGAGATGATCTATTATAGATCCATCACACCATCTTAGCAGGCTTGGGAAAATACCGTCCAGTCCTGCCGCTTTGTATGGAAGGAAGCTGTTGATCGCCGAATTAAATTTTTCATGCTTCACGATTTTTCGGGCGGTGGTCCAGTCTGAATCACCTGGTGTATTTTCTCCACTGTCTTCCCATGTGTCCTTCTCATTTGATATTCGGCATCCTGGGAAGTGGGTTGTCATTAACAGTTCTGAGGTCTCTGAATCTGATTTGTGTACGTCCCATCAGGTTTTTTCAGGAAGCCAAGGCTGTGACCTCCTTCACAGCTCATAATGTTTTTGACTCTGTTAGCCTGATTGTTGTTATCAATGTTAGTACAGAAGTTTCTCCATCATTCAGTTTTTCTGGTTCTGATCCGCTTCTTGTAGTGATGTTCTTAATATCGGACATTTTTAACCTCTCACTATGTTTTATAGACCCCGTTTTTTTTTCTTAAATACTATAGTTATTATCATTAGAAACATCAGAGTAAAGCTCTCGGATCGATACGGCTTCTAGATTATTTTTTTTAAATATCAAAGTTTTGTTTGTTTTTCTGGATGAAGAAATTACAAAAAAAAAGTTTGAATGCAAACTTGATGATTTTATTTCATTTTGATTGTTTTGAATAAATCCACATATTATACCACATCTTCCTTCAAATTTTCACGGATTTACTACGATTAGTAGCAGAGATATAAATATTTTTCTCATTATAGGATTTTATTTTTTTATTCCACTATAACGGCGTATTAGCTGAAGATATATAAATATTAAACGATAGCTTAAACTGTCTTTTATCGCGAATATTAAAATCACAAGCTAATGTTGCGTTATTCAGAAGATACAAATTATTAAAGTTTTATCTGGATTTTCAGCAGCTAGGGTTGTCACTTCCCGTACTTAATAATATCTAATATCCGGTATAGAAATTTTAAGGCATTTTTACCCGACTGCGGTGAAACCATGAGGAGGTTTATTTTCATTTTGGTCTGTGTGTATGTATGTATATATGCACGTATGCATGTATTTATGATAAACATATCGTCCATTCTTACATAATTTCTAAACTACTTATTATAATTTGACAAATGAGGTATCGTTAGAAGACGTCTTGTATATTCGTTGATTATAGGCTTTGTGACATCACACTAAACTGAAAATGGCCCCCTCTACAGGACATGAATTCCTGAATTTAATTTTTTTTATCGATGCTATGTTGGATATCAAATGAAGGCGCTTAATTAGCATATTCCAAATATAAATATATATATATTACTAACTTTTACTCGCTGCTTTGCATACGTAGATCCTTGGAGAAGAACAGGCAAGAAACTCCAAAGACACCCTTTTTAACATATTTTCTTACAAGGTACTAGTTACATTGCTTATAATAATTGTGTAAATCATACATTCGTATAAGAATATAAGCATATTAATCATATTATATAAGGCAGTAGAATACTAATTAGAACACGATGTGCATAATAAATCATCACAACATAATTCTCCTATTTTATAATATAGGACATTAGATTCATTATAGATTACCAACAGTAAAATATATTAGAAAAAATAACAGCTTACGTAACTTAGTAGTCCCTAGATCCTTCCAGTTCTAAGGCTTGCAACACAATGCCCGTTATTGGACCCAGACGGGGTATTTATAACAATTCAACACAGTTCGTTAACAAAATAAAACCAACATACCCTACAATCGTATTTTAAATGTAGACAATTTAAAATACAAGTACCGGCCAATTTGGCTCTGTGTAATAACGTCATGTTGGCACCTAAATTTGTAAATCAATATTTATATGAAGTAGTTGGTTATAATAATAATAATTATATTAATATGAATACTAACACCTGCATTCTCTCAATAATTGCATATAATGAAATGAGCCAAACACTTAGGTATTATAATTTTACAAACGAAGTGTGTATATGTAGAAGCGTCTTAACCTGATCGTATTGCCCGAGAGTTATTTTATGGTGTATGATATTATTATTAAACTAGCAACCCGCCCCGGCTTCGCACGGGTACAAATTATACACCTAAACCTTCCTCATGAATCACTCTGTCTATTAGTGAAAACCGCATGAAAATCCGTTCAATAGTTTTTCAGTTTATCGCGAACAGACAGACAGACGCGGCGGGGGACTTTGTTTTATAATATGTAGTAATGTATTGTTCATCCCAGCCATTGATGATCATGAAAACTTAGTATTATAAATCGAAATCTAAAGTAAACCTGTAAACCACATTTCCTTCCTTATCATATAC
Source organism: Euplagia quadripunctaria (assembly GCA_963859945.1). Lineage (NCBI taxonomy): Eukaryota > Metazoa > Arthropoda > Insecta > Lepidoptera > Erebidae > Euplagia > Euplagia quadripunctaria. Next base: position 23,128,397 of record OY982571.1, on the reverse strand, counting down.
CAAAATCAGAATAAATTCTAGCATCTTGTATATCCGGATACTAAAAATTAGTTTTATATTTTGGCAGTGACAACCCTGAAAAAAAAACTAAATTATTTATAACTTCTGAATAACGCTGAATTAGCATGTGGTCTTAATAACGGTGATAAAGGAACATTTAAGCTATCGTTTAATATATATCTCTTGCTAATGCCCCATTTTGGCGGTATAAAAAAACAAAACCTAAAAGTGAGAAAAATATTAATATCTCTTTTAATTATCACAGTAAATCTGTGGAAAATTATAGGCAGATTTGGTATAATATGTAGATTTAAATAGAACCATCAAACTTTAATAAAATACTCTAGTTTTTATTACAAATTGATTTTTTGTAATTTCGTGGCCCGGGTATACGTAAACTTTGACATTTAAAAAAAAAAAAATTATAAGCCGTATCGACGCGGGAGTTTTACTTTGATGTTTCTAATGATAAAAACAATAGGATTTAAAAAAAAAGGATGTGACACAAAATCGGGGTTTATAAAACATAGTGGCCCCCGACGCAATAACGACGGGGTGTTATAAGCTATGTTTGGTTAATATCAGTCCAGAACATCACATTTCATATCTAAGTATTTTATTTGCTAATGTATTTATAAAAATATAACAAAATTTCAAATTAATATAATAGCGAAGCCATTACTATAGATTTTGCCAGGGACGTGAATTCTATTTACCCATAACACATTCTAGGAGTATGTATATTTTTGTTTGCCAAACTTGTTATTTATAGGAAGACGAGAAATATACTTACAGTTAATTAATTTTAGTAAGTACATTGACATTTTGCTACAGTCTAAAAAAAATTACATTATTGATATAATTTTTCGATTTCGATTGCGTATCAACTTGCATAGACTTGTTACCGAAAGTCCTAAACTAAATCAATTACCTAGTTTATACTTAATGCTTATTTAAATGTTTATTTAGGTACTTACGCCATAATAATAAGATCGGGATCATTTACTTCCCTTATATGGAAGTCGCAAAATTGCGGACTTGTCGTTCTTATTTCATATAATTAGGGCTGCCATCCGTCCGGGTTTCTGCGGATTTGTCTAGTTTAGAGGGCGTCCGGGGAGCGTCCGGGCGGGGTTTTCAAAAAGAGTCCGGGTAAAACCCGGACGCTCTGTGCCAGGGGCAACTTATAATTATTAGATGAACAAGCTGTTTAATTTAATAAAAAAAATGGAATCGGCGTTTTTTTAAGGTGTCTGGGAAAGAATCTCGTTTTCACACATGTGTTCGGGATTTTTGAAGAGATTGTCCGGCGTCGGCAATTTAAGTGATGGCAGGCCTACATATAATGGATGGTTCAATCCAAATGACTGAAATTGTGAACAAAATCGGACTGCGTGTACCATCTAGGTCTTTACGCAGACTGTACACTGGAACGGTAAGCACGAACTACAGGGAAAATGCTTATTTAAGAAGAGCCAGCCGCATGCATAACATGTCATGTCTGAATGTAGATATCGACCTCTGCGCCACCAATGTTACTAACATGAAAAGGATCATGTGTAACCAGTTTTTCGATGAATAGTATAAAGCTATTTTAATTTTTTAAATTTTATGTTGGTTTACCTGTAAGTTGTTTAGATGTTACCGAAGTTATTTAGTTGTATGTGAAAACTTATAATTGGCCATTACTAGCTATTATTAATTTGCACACTGTCCTTTGTAGCTGTAAATTTTCCAAAAATAAGAAAATAAAATTAACATTTTTTTTTGAATTTGCTTTTAAAAGCATGTGTATAGTTGTACTATAACATTGACAGGTTCTTTTATCGATTTTAATAATGCTGGGTGTCTTCATGAGAAATAAATGGTAGGGCATGGGCAAGTCAGCTTAGACTGAGTTCCAGCACAGATAACATAATACTATACTGTTCCAGTAAACAGAATGACAGAGTGAAATTACAATATTTCTGCATTCTAATTATGACATCCCTAAATACGATGACATATGGTTTGTTTACAAAGATTCCACATCCAATTTGGCTCAAGTATAGGTATCACAGGTTTTGTTTCTTTTTCTTGTTATATTTGTTTGGATATGAAAGACGTCAATAGCTGTATCATTTGTTTAGTGGCTTATCCCCGGCCCCGGAGCTACGATTTTTCCGAACCGGGGCAAAAGCATTCTAGTGGCGCCCGCTCTCCAATATTAATAAATACATAGAGCGTGACATTTTTAGGAGAATAAGTAGACTTTAATAAATTTTATTGTGACTCTCTATTACCTATTAGCTGGTGCCGACTTCGTCGAGTAGAATTTAGTACATTTTTCCGGATAGTCTATTTTTTTTCTCCATGCTTTCATTAATTTCTATATTAATTAAGTATTTATGAAAATAAAACATAGTGGTATCTAAGTATAAATAAATAACTGGCATATTATTTGTATAGTTGAACACATTTTTGGCTTTTAAATCTTTTGAGCGTGCTCAAGAGTATCTTCATATAGTACCTAAGCCTACGGGACAAAATATTTTTTTCCTAAATATACCTACCTAGGTACATCTCTTACTTTTGACGTGTGAAAACCTCGATCTATGGGTCATCACCTCACGGGGTAAAGGCAAGGTGGTATGTTGAACGTCACACTTGCCGGGGTCTCAGGTGTACCCTAGAGAGAAAATCCCTTAAAACCCCGACATACTTGGCGGCCTGTTGAACAATAGGCGACTTGAATATGGAGTGCAAATGGCGTTGCGCTTTTTGATTCAAAGCGGCGCGCGGAAAACATATCGCGCCACCGTCTTGGGCCTACTTCTGCTAGGGTGACGCGGCGACGGGTAACTCTCATTGCCTGGATATCGTTTTACCCTCTCCAGCGCCTGGTGCGGCTTCTGCGATACAGGAGAGTACTCGTCCTACACTGATAGCGAGGACGAAGCACTGCTGCAGCCATGCTAAGTACTTCACAACTGCTGCTTTCAGTGTCTTGCTTGGCTTGGTTTACTGATGACTTTTAGAGGAAACTACTCTTTTAAACTTGAATGGCAAATTGGTAGGGGGATTAAAACATCCTTTATTTCTTACCAAAAAGAATGGAAATGATAAATTTTTATATACCTACCTAAACTTAACAAATGTTTGGTCTCCCGTACAAACTTTGATCCACTATTTCGCCACTTTCAAGGTTTATTGTCGTAAGAAAAAAGTAGCCTATGTCCTTCTTCCCGTGTTAAGTTCAAAGGAAAAATTAGAGTATCATTTACATAAACTAGCAAATTTTATATGAACTTATTTTGAGTCGGCACCAAATAATAAAAGGATTAATTACCTACGTAGAGCCATGTCCTACGTAAGTACATATAAAATTTAGATAATTTATAATTAATCAGTTTGTTGTTTGGCGTCGACTGAAAATTTGTTTATTTAACATTTGATAGTTTATGTAAATAAGCTCAATACTTAAGACTTAAAAGGTTTATTTATGTTATGCATTTTAGTTCTTGTCGTCGGTTTATGTTTTTGTTAAAAATATTTTTTGTAAAACCACTCAATTTAATTAACTAATAAATATTAAGAGTCCAAAGTTTCGATTTCTACCTGTGTTAAAGAAATAATATTAGTTACATTAGATTTTCCCTGCAGATAGTCAAGTCTGTTTGAAGGATTTCGAGTGAATGTGTATTTTCAATAGTAGGATATCATAGGGAATGTGCTTTTCTGTGGTGATTGTTGAAACAGCAGGAGTTTTTTTTTCGTTTTTTGGTGATCCCAGAGTAATCGGTAGCTGGTGCTTGACTATGCCAACGAGCTATTTTGCCTCTCGCAGCCATTAAATTCATAAATATGTTTCAGGGCATAATAATAATAATAACTTTACACACCTCACACACGGCCGTCTGATCCTAAACTAGGCAAAGCCTGTACTACGGTAACCAGACTGCTGATAAACATACTCATATATTTCTAAATACATACATATTATAGATAAATTACAACCAAACAAGGAATTATTTGCCCTGGGTGGAAACCACTAAACCAGTCAGGGTCACTAACCACTAGACCATCAGGCCAGTCTAGTAAATATACATATATTTAGAAATAGAGTCATAGAAACAGAAGATCCAAACTTTTAAACCTCCGCGTTCCATGATAAAATAATTATGTTGACGGGAATTAACACGATCACGTATTTCAAAAGTATTACAGTACCTACAGGCCTGTGACCACGGCCAGTGAAACCTGGTGGAAACGTTAGGCAAAGGGTTAAAGAAACGTTAGGTTGATTCCCGTCAACATAATTATATTATAGAATTTTTATTTAAAGCATCTGACATGACTTAGTTGTTAGTTTAATTTAACACTTTGTTAGTATTACAGTATTTTACTATTTTAAATGCATGGAAGACTATCGCCAAATAAATTACATCTAAGCTGAAATATTGACAGGTAACCGGTGAAGTTTATTTACATTTTCAGACCATTTATTTTCCGTTCGGTTACAGTAGTGCGAAATCTTATGTTACACCGTGACTAAACAAAGCTCAGAAACAAACATTTATTTGTTGCGGGGGTGGACCTTAGTATTGACTGGGAGTAATCTGTTAGGTATACCGCGAGGGCCCATAGTTTCTAGGAAGCGGCACTGACTGACTGACTACAGCAAGAGTCTCCCAATTGGTAGGACGAATCGAGACGTTAGGTCGTCACATCTGTTTTGTGACGATTTTTTTGCGAGAACATCTCGCGCAAGGAGGAGGTGTGGATTGGGTAGAAAAACTTCCAGGCGGAACCTTTTCACTCGCGCTCTCATGCGTACGCTAAGAGTGGCCGTGGGTGTATGAGACGAGTTTTATGTTCTTCACCCGAATCATAGTCTCCCGTGAAGGGGGTGTCTGGACATCGCCCAGTTGCCGTCCGCGAGCCAGCGCTGGGTGGATCATTGTAGGCAAAGCGTCGCCGTACCGAGGATCAACTCATAACCGGCGCTGTGAGGCACACCGTGTGGTTGTAGTCGGTTTAAGCCTGATATACGGCCTCACCAATAGCCCGGTGATGTGAGCTTCCACACGAAAAACAAATGATTAATAATAAAAAAACAACCTTTTTTGTACGCTCCAGGTTGTTTCACCGCCAATACAGTTTAGAAAGTCCTGCCTGGAGAAAGAGGGGCAATGCCTATGATAACAAATTGCTGTTTTCCGAAAAAAATGCGAACGAAGTCGCAGGCACAGCTAGTTATAAATATATCCACAGTAGGTATATTATCAGACTTTGTTTGTATAAATCCTATATCACACATTATTCACTCGATAAAATTAAATAATAAACAATAATTTTATTTGCACTAAATTTCTGATATTATTTATCAGTACATATTATGTAGCAACCGTCGACCATGTACTATAATGTGGATTGATATAAACATTATGATATCACAAATAAGACGGCCAATCATGGTGCGTTTGGCCAAAAAATTTATACATTTTTATTTTTTGGTTTTAGCTATCAAAATTATTTTTAATAAAGTTTTAAAATACATGAAACAATCGTTTTTATTTTTCAATAACCCAATTGATTGGCTTCAGCCATTCAGGCTTTAGGTCCCAGATTTTTTCTCCGTAATCTTGTTACAGCATTACAAGGCATGCTTCTTTTTCTATGAAGAATCTATAAACCCATCAAGTTTGGCTTAAAGTTTCATTTTCAATGGCTAAGATCGCAAGGCCATGGACTCATTGTTGAACGCAGATAGGTTTTAATTATTTTCATTTTATGTGCAGTCTTGTTTATCTTTATATAAAAATTCATCCAAATAAACTTGGTAACTGATTGGCCTCCCATACAAGCTTAGATCCTCTATTTTGCCACCTATAAGGTTTATTTTCGCGACAAAAAGTAGTAGTTTTCCAAGTAAATAATGTCGTTCAACATTATCAAAACAAACAATCAATAGGAAGAAAATTATGAAATGGTATTCCTACAGCTGACCTCCCCCGCCCCCATCGATATGCCTATGCCTAAGTTAAGACTAGACAGGAAGAGTTCAACATAAAGGTAAATTAAAGAGTTGAAAACATCGCAATTACATTTTTAACAATTTTATATTTCCATACAAACAGATATATATATATATATATATATAATATAATTCACGTATAGTACAATAATAATCCACAGACAACACGTACGGCGATACGTCACAGGCCTAAGGGATAGTCGATAAACTCTACTACTCGCTAGTCGACACTTCATTCAGTCTTCTCGTTACACTCAGCTCATCCACGACTCGTCGTCATTGTACCCAGCGGGGCAAGTATTAGGCCGTCGGTTCGACATAGGCCGGAAGTCGAGGTGTCTATTATTATGGTTGGTTTAATTTAGTCACGGACGTAATTTTTGGTGCTTACATTTTGTTGGGCGTCACGCGAGGCCGTCCTTCACAAGTAGAAGTGTGTGGACGGCCAGCGGTTCATCGATCGAGCACCTTCACACCGGTCATCGAGAGACGCGACGGGACCAAATCAAAGTGAATGGTTTAGAATAAGTTAGTAACAACAAGATACAATAGAGAGAGCGACGGCTCGCTCCACACGACACAGGGATGACACGATGACACGACACCTACTAGCTGCTACGGATATGGTCGGCGTTGGTCCCGGGGCGGGCCCGCGGCGCGCCTCACTTGATGGAGCACGTGAACTGCGCGCGCAGGCGCTGCAGCGCTGACAGCTCGGCCTGCAACAACAGCCCGGGTCAGGACACGCTCCGGCGTCGCCGGCCCCCTCGCCCCCCTCCCCACTGCGAGGTACGTACTTTGTGGTGCGCGACCGCGGGGGGCTCGGCGACGCCGGGCGCATTGTCGTTCTGCAGGTCGCCAGCGCACAGGTGCGCGGCGGGTACGGCGGGAGCGGCGGAGGCGGTGACGAAGGTGGCGTTCCCGTTGTCGTCCGTGTCGGAGCGCGAGGCGCTGCCGGTGCTGTCCACAACGCCCGCGGATGCGCTGTCCGTCTGCTCGGTGCGGCGCGACAGCGACAGCGAAGGCGAGGAGTGGCCCAGCGCCTCCGACGAGTCGAGCTCCAGCGACGACTGCGAGCGACACGAGTCGCCCGAGCGTGAGAACGAGCGCGACTCGGCGCCCCCCTCACCCTCGGAACCCTCGGACTCGTCCGATGAGTCACCGCCCTGCTCCATCATCTCCTGCCGACACGCGAACGTGACAACGAACTCGTCGGCTCCAAAACCGTGCTGGGACGGGCGCGCCTGAGAAGCTGCGTATCCATTTATCTCGTACCACCTCAGGGTAGCTTATTACGTAGTTAGATGTAAGAGGCAATTTTGGCTCTAGAGTGCGGTAGTCTCATCGTATCTAGTCGTGTCCCTGTCGGATCGGGTAAAACTACAGCGAATGGATGCGCAGCGTCTGATACGTACGTGATTGTTGTGAGGCGATGCAAAAGTCGGTGGGTCTGCAGCGGGAGCGCTGGTCTCCTCGCTGGAGCTACCGCGTGGACACTCCGCGTCTGCAACGATAGTTGAATAGACGCTTTACCTCACCGTTAACTACATTTTACACAAACCAAGCATTTATTAATTTAGGCCATAGAACATCAAAGGTAGTTAGGTAGTAGGTAGGTAGGTATCATCAAAGGTATATACATATAGGTACTTAAATAATTTTACACAAAGCAGTTGATATTACAAAATAACCTATAAATAAAGGATTAAAAAAGTAATATTCACCAAGTATCTTTGATCAGATATTTTTTACTCATCATCATCATCTGCCTACCCTTGTCTCATTTTTATTTGGGGTATGCAATATGTTTTATTCTTCCATTCTACTCTATCGTTCGTCATTTCACTGCTTACTCCATTTCTAGCGATATACTGTTTACAACCTATGTGCCGTATTTCTGCAAATAAAGTATCATTTCATTTCATATCTTCTTTCACACAGTCCATCCATCTGTCCTTTGGTCGTCCTCTTCTTTTGTACCCCGTTAATATCCAAACATAAAACTCTTTTCGCCACATTTTGCTCATCCCTCCGCATCACATGTCCATACCACGATAACCTATATATTGCTCCTCAGCTTTCAGATCCGTACAGGACGGCATGTCTGATGATAATTTTATACACCTGTCCCTTTAACTTAATAGGAAACTTGGGATCGCAAATGGTTCCTGTTACCTGCCGCCACTTCATCCACCCTGTATTGATTCGATGCTGTACAGTGCGGTCTATTTCACCATCGCTTTGAAGAAGGGAACCGAGGTATTTGAAGTCGGAGCAGACGCGGATCGCTGTTCCATCCAGCGAAATGGTTTCAGGACTGGAGAGACCGCCGAAATCGCAGAACATGTATTCAGTTTTGGTTCTGCTGATTTTTAAGCCAACATTCTCCAGTTTGTGTTGCCATTTTTCCAGTCTGCTCTGGATCTCACACCCGTCTTAACATTTTTTACTGATATAACCCTCTAATGTAACGCTTCAAAGTGGATTTACTCGCTAACGCGTTTTTCAGTATTATTAAACCACTACCAGCCCTACTGAATCATGAGTGAGGTCACCGTCACACTTTCGTCATTACCTAAGTGTTATTTGGCTGAGGTTTTGGTGCTTGAGGCAGATGATACGTTTGTACATTTCGAGTGTGGAAATATAATATGTATAATTATTATATTAGTACATAGTTTCCAGCGACGTGGCTCTTTAGCTGCTCACCTGGTCGTTTTTGTGCTTGTACCTTCTGCTGCAATAGTGGGTAGAAGCCTCGTGCCGTAGCGTTGTGGGGCTCGTACTGCAGGATGAGACGGCAGTACTTGAGAGCCTCTGCATACTGGCGACGCATTATAGCCGACAGGAACTGAAAATAATTAACATCAAATGTATCGTAACTTATGTGAGTGATCTTTTCCTGTATTTGACAAGCCTTCACGGGTCCTTCACGCGATAATAGTCTATCCGAATCAACTGCAGCGTTAAAGCCGGTATATGGCATCAGCGCAGGTTTGACTCACCTCTGCTAGAAACTCGCTGGGTGCGGATAATGTTTCGTTTCCGTCGGAGCAGTCCTCCGGACTGGTGGACTTCCTGTTTCCCCGCGTCCATTATCGGAACGAAGGCCGACTGGTCCAACCGCCTGGCCACCGGCGTTGAGTCTCCGGAATCCGTGTCCAGCGAGCGCAGCTGGAAGTGTGCGCTGGCCCGGTTTGTAACGTTGGGTTACCGCGGCCGTTTACCAGCGGCAGCGTCACCACGAGCGGCGGCGCGGGACTGAATGACGGCGCGCGGCTTGGCGACGGCCCGGCCCGAGGACCGCGGCGCTGCTCGTTGAGGCGGAATGCGGCGTGCGACGCAGTATCGAGGCGGGCAGATGGCACGGGCGGCGACCACGTGGCCTTTGGAAAGGCGGGCGGTGGCACGCGCCGGACCGCGGGCGGGGCCGGCTGATACAGGCGCGGGTTGGGCACCACGCGCCGGAACGCGCGCTTGCGCCGCCGCCCGCGCCCCTCTCCGCCGCCGCGACTGTCCACCTGCCTCAACGGAGCTTTCGGCTTGGCGTGCACGGGACCGGGGTACCTGTCCCAACGACATGTGTAGCATGTGTTAAAGACTATCTGATGCCTAGCCTCTCAGATGTAAGTATTTTAAGTAAATATGGTGCACTATTTAAGTTACATTGACAATGGGTGGGACAAGTGCTACAGTTTATTGACGCCCTACTTCGATTGAACCCAAATACCAAATAGTATGTTGTGTATTATGCCACTTGGGGTATATGGGGCTACTTTACTATAACTGCGTGTAAGGTAATGTGTGCAGGAGAGAAAAAAAACCGGAGCACAGTGGGCTGAAAATAGTGTATTTTATAGGTTTTTAAATATAATAATATTCTTTATTGCATATATTGTATTTTGATGTAATTTGTTTATATAATTTAAGAACATTTTAAATTGATTAGGTGTATTTCGTATTATTTAAGAATCATGGAAATAGAAATATTTTATACAGATCTATTCTTTCTATTTATTTTTATCTATTCTATCTATCGGCCTATCGCCGATTATGCACACAACTGTACTTAATAGTAGTTGGAGCACGAGAACCTAGTCGTACCGCGTGCATGCTTCACCCAGGTGGAGATCCTAGCTAAAACACGGGTTCGGGGCATCAGTAATAGCTAACTGGTACTTAGTATTTTGACTTGATGCATTAAAACTAATTACTAAGAAAATAATAAAAAAAAAAATCTCTATTGACGTGACAACGTCTTATAAATTGGTTTGCCGGGTGACACTTCAAGAAACTGCGTTACGCTCCGCTCACGTTATGCGCTCACAATGAGAGCGAGTGAGAGGCACGCGTCCCTTCCACTCGGGCATGGTTATTATTTTACCACTCAAAGTCGTTGTCACGTAAAACTTTCGCCCGTATACCGACTTTACAGGCAACCAATTTTTTTTTTTTTTTTAATTCCGCAGCAGTAACCGTTATGTGTGGTATGTCAAAAAACCATAAGTAATTAGTACTATGACCCCCCCCGAAGGATATTACGGTTTGAATTGCGGTTCCAAAGCTAATCGGGTTTTTCATGCGAGCTTCATACAAATTTTTCGTAAAAAAATTGTAATTCATCTGTTTATCGTCTAAATTAACTTTTTGACTTATTTAAGCATAGTAATAGTAAACAAAAGCCTGTCTATGAAAGTCGATTTTCAGCCCACTGTGCGGAGGTCACCGAAAATATAATTTATTCTTACTGAGGAAGTAGAACACAAGTATCGATAACGAAGTTCATAAAACGACTGAACTCTGTGTGTGGAATATTACTTACGTTATTTCAAGTAAACCCATTGCAGGTATTTTTGAATTGTCAGGAGGAGTCAGTTAGTATAAGTCGGTCGTGAAGCTAGTTGCCTGTTCCAATACGTAGATCCTATGGAGAAGAACAGGCAAGAAACTCCAAAGACACACTTTTCCAACATTTTTTATATATATATATGTCGTCGCCACATCAAAAACTCTTATTTATTTTATTAAAATTAGGGACAAACTATAATAGATGATAACACATTCCACTATTTAATAAGAATAAGTTAAGAGACACTATTTTCACTGGTTATACCGGTAACACAATGGTATTGGTCGATTGATAAATATTAATGAATAGTGGGGTTATAAAAAGGGTAGCAATGAGTTCAGAACATGGTCTTGAGTGCGAAAAGTGGTACGAACAACTTGGCAGTTACTGTAGTTAGTGATTTTCATATTTTATATCAGTGGTCGTGAGAATGTTTCTAACATATATATATACATATATATGTAGTTAATTTAATAATAGATCTCTCTTAAACATTGTAAAATCGTTTGATGAATTGATCAGCTGTCCTGCCTAATTTTAACAATTTGAAGTTTGAAAAAAAAAGAAAACAATTGTGTTATATATCTTAACCTAATACCGAGGCGACAATCCTTCATATTGACAATTGTCTAATCAAACCCTGCGGATCTACTTACCCAGTTTGTTATTAAGAGCACTATCTTGCCTGCACCACAGATTACTAAGTAGTTACTACGTAATAGATAAATCACTCCCTACAGAAACGTCTATACCTACCGTTTTAATTACCTACTCTTTCCGAGCGCCGACCGCTGCATGCGAAAATGATCTTAAATGTTCTTAAAACACGATTATTATTACCTCGCAATAGCGCACGGTTGCGTTGCCGTAAGTGAGTTTAGGGTTACCTCTTTTTATGTAATATTCAATATCTATATTTTTATAAAAAAAGCCTATGTTGATTAAGTGAAGTTTTATTGTGCAAAAAATCGGGTGTGTTACCTGACTTAGAAAAATGTAACACTGAATACCACGTCCCCGTAAGTTTACTAATACGAAACACTTAACAACGAATGCACGCTACCACGAAAAACTTAACGCCGTAGCCATGCGATCTCGAATAACCAAATCTCTAATTCATCAATTCGAATCACTTAACAACAAATGCGCGCTTCTACGAAAAACTTATCACCAAAGCCACGCGACCTCGCTTAATTAACCAAACCTCTAACGAGAAACATCAATAAATTATTAGAACAGTTAAATTCACAGTCTCAAGAAATCAAAACAGTAAAGAAAATATACAAGAAAAACTACATCATTATACTACTATATTATATCATCCTACATTACTGGATCTACATCCATATACAGCTCATAAACTATCAGAAACCATGTCAATTTTCACCGTGAATTTGACTGTATTTAAGGTATATATAAATATATCAATACGATTTCGAATTACGTTTTTGTACTTTAAAATTTAAAAATAAAACGTGAGCGCTCGGTGCAGCTGTCGGCATCCCACTGCGCGAGACTGCGTATAAGGTCCGCCAGCGGTCGAGCGGCCGGGAGGTGTTTAGCGCACGTAAGTACATCGAGTGGCATAGGCCTGCCTGCACGTCCATTACCTACATGTCGGCCCATACAATGGCCAGCGAATGCTCGACTCTTCCAAGTCTTGGTCCAATAACGTTTTCATAATATACTAGCTTTTGCCCACGGCTTCGCTCGCGTTAATATGGATTTTGTCAATGAATTCGGGTATCCCTTAGAAACGTTATTTTTTTCTGGATGGACACCCTTGGCAATGTGTGTGCAAAATTTCATGATTATGTTGATTGATGATTAGTTAAGACGTAAAACTGTTACAAACAAACAAATTTGAATTGGCATTCAAAGTATAAGTTCGGATTCTATCAGAGTTCACAAGAAACGATGCAGTGTGTGAATGCAATGTCAACAGGCAACGAATGCAGACACTAAGAGGCCTTAGCGAATATATACTAAATCGTATTATAGATGAATTGCACATACTATTAATTAGCAAATAAATGTATTTTATATCAAACAGTGACTTACAGTCTTGGGTTGGGTATGTATGAGGCGCGGTATAGGTTCGGACGCGCGGCGCGTGGGCCCACGCTCGGCTGGACTGTTCGCAACAGCCGCGGTGCACCCAGGTCGATCACGTCGGCGGAATCTGGGACTGGTTCCTGTACCAACCTGCATAACCAACTCATCTTTAAAGTCGACTCACGTGCAATAGAACAATCCACAGTGTAAATGGCCTCGTGTTAGATTAGTGCGAAGCATACAGGTCACCTGAATTACATTGTTGCAGTGGTGGTAACAGAGACATTGCTTAAAACACAACTAAATGTTGGTAGCCCTTACCCGTTTTTCCAAATCTTCGAGAACGGTTAACTAAGACTTGGCTTGGGGTGGATTAAGTATCGCTCAATTTCATACAGGTCACGCCCTCTCTCTTTTTCATACGACTATACCTATTTTGGTCATTACCTCCAGCTTTGTCGAAATGAATTCATAATATATTTTTTATTTCTCCAATTTGCTTCTAATTAAATTTGCTCCCCTTGGAACCCCAAGGAGAGCTAATTTCAGTTCAATTTCACACCAGGGTCAATCAACCGATTGATCCTGGTGTGCAGGCATCACAGCAGTGAGAATGCGAATAGAACTACAATAGTGAGCTAGACATTCCCGGTTACATCTAAGGCAACGCAAGAAGCCATCTACCCGATCAGTTGGCCAGAGAAACGACGTGGTAACGACTGTCACGGTTTCAAGTTTAATCCTTGGAGCTGAATTACCTCGAACATTTAAAATCACAACAGTAAAATTCGTTAACAATGCTGAGGTTGATGCAAAGTACCTGTCTTACAAGTAGAAGAGATAGAATAATAAAAGTACCGTTTCAGTTTTGACGAGGACGCGGGGGCTGTTGTGGGTCGCACCACTATCACATCGGTGAACCGCTCCTGGAGTGAGTCGACCGGTGCGCATCCGCGGTTTCTGTAACAACACACCGCCGTCAGCGGCCTACCGCGCCTTCCTTACTCTAATACCAAGTATTAACAAAGAAGACTACCATGGGTTCCTTATGTGTACCGGGCTGCACCTACCTACTTAATCTCGTGATAGATGCTGCTAGTAGTTCTCAGTTGTGCCTTAGAAAACATACGTTGAAGTACATACAGTACGTACAGTCGTTTTTATGACTCCACTCTACGACCCTATCAATGTCATTTTTTAAAACCTCTTACAATCAGATAGACTCCGAACGTCAACAACCAGCTTCAGGTCATCTGCAAATAATAAGCATGAACTTATATCTTTGCTTTCTACGACGGCAAAGATACTCGAACGCATAATACACCGAGTGATTTACCCACATCTCACCGAGCTATTATTCCTGAGTAGCATGGGTTTGTGAAGGGTCGATCTACTGTGACCAACTTGCTACTTTATACCAACTATTTGTTTGAAAGTATGGACAATCGGTTGCAGGTGGACTCCGTTTACACCGACTTCGGCAAGGCCTTTGATAAGTTGGATCACTCGATACTACTAAGAAAGATTGCATTTAAAGGCATAGGTGGTAATTTGTTGCGCTGGTTTCATTCCTATACCGTTAATAGAACCCAAAGAGTTGCCCTAAATGGTTTTTGCACTAATGATATCGGGTCAGTGCAGGTGTAGTCCAAGGTTCTATTCTAGGTCCTTTGCTCTTTATCTTATTTATTAACAACATTGGACAGTGCTTTGTACACTCACATTATCTTTTATATTCAGACGATTTAAAAAAAAAACGAAACATACAGTCTCATAGTGACTGCGATAAATTGCAAGAAGACCTTGATCGCCTCACTAATTATTGTGCAGATAACAAACTCCATCTAAGCATTAATAAATAAAAATCAATAACATTCACTAAAAAGATTAATACCTTTCATAAAACCTATTTCCTCTGTAATAATGCACTGGAAAATGTATCGCTGATTAGAGACCTCTGAATATACCTAGACTCAAAATTGCATCTTGATGTACATATTGATCGTATAGTCAACAAAGCATTTCAAATGTATGGATTTGTGATGCGCACAAAATCAAAATCAAAATTATTTATTTCAAGTAAACCCATTGTAGGTATTTTTGAATTGTCAGGAGGAGTCAGTCAGTATAGGTCGGTCGTGAAACTAGTTGCCTGTTCCAAAACGTAGATCCTATGGAGAAGAACAGGTAAGAAACTCCAAGGACACTCTTTTTCAACATGGTCTTTTTTTTACAAAGTTACTTGTTACATTGCTTATAAGTGCAATTTAATGTGAGGACAATGTAACATAATATTGTTCTAAAATGAAAAAGAAAATCACGGAGCTGCTAGGCAACATTGAAAATTAACTTAATACTTGTGACTACATAGTTCTCACATGTACAATTCAAATTTTTCTAATTAACAAGAAATAAAAAGCGTATCATAACTACAATGTCAACAGTGTATAAAATACCATCAATGTTCTATAAAATTAACAATGTCAATAATAATAATCAAAATATAAATAAATCTATACGTCAGATAAGAAACAAGACGAGTATTGACAGATTGACTGTGGAGCAGGACCGGCATTTTGCCAACCATTTTTATCATCTAAATAATGATCTAGTTTATAATATGCTCGTTTACATAGCGTGCGTTTTATACAAGTTTTAAATTTCTTCTCATTTAGTTGAAGAATATTTTCAGGTATTTTATTATAGAATTTAACGCAGTACCCTATAAAAGATGTTTGCACTTTTGCTAGCCTAAATTTTGGTTGGACTAATTTATGTCCATCTCTAGTAACATAATTACGTCTTTCACGCCGTTTTGTAAAGAGATGCAAATTTTTTCTAACATACATAATGATTTCATAAATATATTGACAAGGCACCGTCAGGATATTAATTTCCTTAAATAGTTCCTTAAGGGATTCGCGACTACGTAGATTATAAATGGCTCTAATAGCTCTTTTTTGCAGAATGAATATCGATTCTAAATCTGCAGCACGCCCCCATAATAAAATACCGTAAGACATGACACTGGAAATAACTAAAGTATACTGGTCGCGCAGTATCTATGTCTGTGAATTGGCGAACTTTCCTTACAGCATATGCTGTAGAACTTAGCCGCTTCGAAAGAGATGTTAAGTGAGGGCCCCATTGTAATCTCGAATCTAGCGATATCCCTAAGAAAACAGTTTCTTTTACAAAATCTAACTTTTCCTTATTTAATAAGATGTCAAATTCACTATGTTAACGGTTAGGCAAAGAGAATCTTATACATTTAGTTTTTTTCCCATTTAGCACTAAATTGTTGGCAGTAAACCAATCATGTACTCGATGAATAATATTATTTACATCGTCAAAGTTATTGGCTCGTCTATCTACTTTAAAAAATAATTATGTGTCATCAGCAAGTAATACTATTTTGGGTTTACTATCTAGTAAACGAGGCAGGTCATTAATATAGACGAGAAAGAGGAACGGGCCCAGTATCGATCCCTGCGGGACGCCCATTTTCAATTTTGACTCTAATGAATTGACACCATTTATCTGCACCTGCTGTTTTCTATCACTTAGGTAGGATTTTAGCAAATCGAGGGCTTGTTTACAGAGTCCGTAATGCTCAAGTTTTAGTAGCAACGTTTCATGATTTACGCAGTTAAATGCTTTTGAGAGGTCGCAAAAGATACCGAGAGCATCCTTAGCTTCCTCCCAGGCGGCGAAAATATGCTGTACCAAGGTAACACCAGCGTCAGTTGTACAACGCCCTTTTGTGAAACCGTATTGTTGATCGTGTAGGATGTTGTTTCAATTAAAATGCAGTACCTAGCATTTGATTGAGCATGATCTTTTCGAAAACCTTGCTAAATACCGGCAGGACTGAAACAGGCCTATAATTATTTGTGTCTTTTCTGTCTCCGGATTTAAAAAGTGGAATGATTTTACTATGTTTAATGAGATCAGGAAATACTCCTTGATCTACACGCAGATTAAATATTGACGCTAGGTAAGGAGCGGACGTTTCAATAATACATTGGCAAGTTTTGACTGACATTCCCCACAGATCTTCAGTGAATTTTATTTTGATATCCTTAAAAGCTTTTAATACTACTAGGGTTGGTTATATGCTTGAAGCTAAAAACTACGGGACATGTACGAACATTTTTTCTAAGAAGAGTGATAGAATGAGCAGAAGAGGAATTCAAAGTTGCCGTGGTTTTAATTGAAATATTAGTAAAGAAATCAACAAATTCCTGAGCTACGTCCTTGTCCGAGCTTAAGGTACCACGCCCTGTCTGCAGTACATAATTGTTATTAGGTATTTTATTCTTACCGGTTTCGTTATTAATTATTTTCCAGGTAGTTTTTATCTTATTTTCAGACAGTTTTATTTTATTAATTAGATTTAGCAATTTTACAGACGTTCCTAAAGGTTTTGGAATAATTGGCGACGTACTGATTAAAAGACTCACTCTTCACGTAAGGCCTTAGACCATAAAGTTCATATAGTTTATCTCTACTTTTCCTAATACCTTTGGTTGCCCAATCACTAAAAACAAATTTGGGGTATACATCCTTAGTTTTCTTTGGAAAGAGATTATCAAATTCATTGTGCACTACCGAAAAGAAATCTGTGTAGAATTTATTTACATCAATTAAGTTACTATTTAGTAAAGCCAACCTGCTATTTAAAAAATTCATCAAATTTCTTTAGGTTACCAGATGTTATATGCCTGGATTTTATTTGCACCTTCTGCAAGGGTGTGTTGGACCTGTAACAATCAGTCCACTATGATCTGAAGGTAGATAGTTTACAATGGCTTTTTCTAAATATTCGCAATTACAGAAAACATTATCAATACAAGTTGCAGATCTCTCAGTTACTCGAGATCAAACGATTTAAAAAGGCTTAACAATTGAGTTGAACTTGTATTATCTTCTAAAATATTTATGTTAAAGTCACCACAGATAATAACAGATTTATTATTCGTAGACACTTTCGCCATGCAAACCTCTTAAAAACCCGGGTTCTTATATACCTACTCCTTTACAAGTCATTGATTAGATCACAACTCTAGTTTGCAACTGTTGTGTATTTTTCAAGTAGTACGTAGTTGAATTAAGAAGCCGCTTTAAGAAGCCGCTTGTTCAAAGTTAAATTTGTTTCCGATGACATTATTTGAAAGCTTTGTTATCGCTATTAGGGATTATCGCGGACAGAGTTACAAAGCTTTGTTATCACTATTAGGGATTATCGCGGACAGAGTTACATACGAAAATGCATCACAAATCTGGCCAGAAATATTATGGTGTTCAGGATACAATCAATTGAAAATGTGAATTTTGCAATTCTAGTCTCGTGTGCGGCGAATTCACTCAATTAGTAGGTATTCAGGCTGTTGAGTGTATTCCAGAAGCAGCGGCATGCTTTCGGCCATCTCGGGAATGCGCAGAATAAAAATTTAGAAAAGAAATCCCCTTAAAAAATTGAGAAAAGAAAAACAACCCAATATATTATAAAGAAAGTGTCCAGTTTTATAATTTAAAAACATATACATATAACTTCAATAACATTTTTGGGGATGCGGGATGTGTCAAGAATTCCAACTCGGATTAACCGAAGAACTCGGCCCGGCTTCGCACGGGTAGCAGAGCATATATGCCTAATTTTGTTCCTTATTGTGTGTTAATCTTAGAAGGATGAGAAATAACTCCGTAATACGAGGTGTTCTATGTTATTGTTTTTAGAAATCAACAACAGCAGAAAATTTTCTCTATTAATTTTATGATGTATTGAATTAAATAAATCAATTATTATAATGAAAATAATTTGTACCTACCTAGGGGAGGTAGGTATAAATAAAGCTTAATATTTCGCAAACGGATTCCTGAATCAAAACGGAATTGTTTTGCACACACTCGCAATATTTTTGAAGGAACATCATGGGATAGACAAGAAAAAAAATCATCCCAAGTGTAATAATACTTGGGATTATTTTCTTGTCTAATGATGATTTACATTTTGACATTTTGTGACATTGACTTGCTTACAATTTTAAAGTGCTCATTTTGTGGAAGCTCCACAAAGCCACAAATTAAAAGTTAAAGTTGAAGTTTGTTAGTCAAGTGTCGTGCCAGCTTGCTTGGTCTTGGATGTGTGAAACATTCATGGTCAGCACCGTCTTTACCATAAGGGCACGCGGGGCATGTGCCCAGGGCCCCCGACCTCAGGGGGGGCCCCAAACATAAAATTTTAACAATCAATTCATAACATAAAATCACAAAAAGCAAGTATTATATTCAATTTATATTTTTCAAGTAGTACGTACGACATTATTTGAAAGCTTTGTTATCGCTAGTAGGGATTATCGCGGACAGAGTTACAAAGCTTTGTTATCACTATTAGGGATTATCGCGGACAGAGTTACATACGAAAATGCATCACAAATATGGCCAGAAATATTATGGTGTTCAGGATACAATCAATTGAAAATGTGAATTTTGCAATTCTAGTCTCGTGTGCGGCGAATTCACTCAATTAGTAGGTATTCAGGCTGTTGAGTGTATTTCAGAAGCAGCGGCATGCTTTCGGACATCTCGGGAATGCGCAGAATAAAAATTTGTAATCACAAAAATCATTTTTATGTGATAAAACTATCAATTAACGACTTATAGATTTTTTTTTGCTGAGACGCGTTGCTTCTCGTCAAATTCAATGATTTTAAGTCAATGGGAAGTACCCTATAGGTTTTGTTTTACCTGCGAAATGTTTGAATATACGGCTTTAATGGCTATCTTTTGATTGGTTTTGACTTAGAAGCTTTATTTTTTCTCAACTCAAAGGACCGCACTACCGAAGACTTTATTACACGCTTTAAATTAGCTTCACTTGTATGTTTGTAACCGACTCCTTTGGGCGCGATTTTGACCCAATTGAAAGGGCCAGATTTCATTCAAATTTTGGACACGTGTCAAAGACCGATGACAATGCAATAATTCGATTAAATTTTTAATTTTTTTAGTTGAATTTTCTATAAAAGAGTGTTTTTTAGTTTTTTAAACTAATTTTTTTTATCAACTTCAAGGGACCGCACTACCGGAGACATAAATATTTGATGTTAATTTCAATTTGCCTACACACGTTCCTGGGAAAAATAGTTTTGACAGACATACAAACACTTTCTGGGAAAAATAGTTTTGACGGACATACAAACACGTTACTGGGAAAAATAGTTTTGACAGACATACAAACAGAAGGAAAACTAAGTAATCATTTAAGGGTTCCTTTTTCTCTTTTGGTGGACGGAATCCTAAAAATTAAAATATCGGGGACTATTCTTCTAACGCTGATATGGTGCACTGTAATCTTTTAAAAAAAGATTTAAATCTTGTAAAACAAGCACCAGCTTACAAAATAACACCGTGGACCATGGACGTTACAATAAAAGTCTATGTATCTAAACAACTACGCAAAGAACCTTTGTTAATTACAATGAGTATTAAAATATATTTCCTTTTCTTATATGTTTATTATCCATACTTAAGGAATCGATCATTATAATTATTATTTCGTTACAGGATTGAAATTAATTAATTCCTTCACTTTCTAGAAACAATAAATTAAGATTATTTTTAATAGTCAGGATCCGATTATTATTTTCTATTATTTATTATAAATTACAATAATTATCATTCAATGTCATAAACAAAAACCGACCCATGGTCGCTCCCGGCGCAAAGGTGCCCATAACGCTTGTTGCGTTCTCACGCTAGATGGCTATAGCCATCCTATGCACCAGGACCGACATTATGAATAAATATAAAATTGTCATAAAAATAAAACTTTTTCTTGTTGTCTTTTCTTTTCTTGCTTTGAAACTGCCAATGGGGCCCCAAGTTCTTGTGTGCCCAGGGGCCCCGGCCTACCCAAAGACGGCCTTGTTCATGGCAGTAGTACGAGTATATATACTTAACGAAGTTAAAGGGAACACTAACACAGCTAAGTAGGCTTTACAAGTTAACGAGTAATAGGTAGTCTATAACTTACAAAATGTAAATTTCGTACAAATTTTATTGAGAATTACTTAGATGAAGCTGTTGTTAGAACAGGTAGTAAATAAAGGTTTATTGGATTTGTATTTCAAAAAATAATTCTATCATTAAAGAGGTCTATTAAAATTTTTCGAAAAATTAAAATCACAACCTCACTTATAATAATAACATGTAATTTGTATGTTAATAACAATGTTTA
Organism: Euplagia quadripunctaria; assembly: GCA_963859945.1. Classification (NCBI taxonomy): domain Eukaryota; kingdom Metazoa; phylum Arthropoda; class Insecta; order Lepidoptera; family Erebidae; genus Euplagia; species Euplagia quadripunctaria. The sequence goes on along the minus strand of OY982571.1, from coordinate 23,107,235 downwards.
CGTTACGTTCGACTTCGAATACAAATTGGAGCCGGCACCGCGAGGCTTCTAGACGTTATTGGCCGCTAAACCGTGAACTCATATCATAAGTAAAAAATACCGGTCAAGTGCGAGTCTGACTCGTGCACCGAGGGTTCCGTAAAGATTTACGACAAAGTCAACTTTCCAACCGCAAAATATAAGTTTGTAATCGCAAAAACTGTCATTTCCTTGCGAAATGTTCAATTTAGTTAAATCTAAGACTTAAATGGCTGTATCTTTTGATTACGTCTGCGGACAACAAATTGATCTTATAAGGGTTCCTTTTTTTCTTTTTGCTCCGACTCAGAATGACGATCTGAATCCACTATTTCAAGGTTCGACAAGCCGTCTCATACACCCGTTATAATTGCGTATAACAGGTAATGAGAAAACTATGTAGTCCTTTTAAAACTAGAACTGAGATTCTCAGTTTTGTGCTTTTAAGTATAAGGAGTTTAGAGAGGAGTGATCGCTTTAGCAGTTCAAGGAAACAAGGTTGGAGCACTGTAAAATACGCTGTGTTTACACGTTCATTCTACCTAGCCTGGTGGTACTGGTGGTAAAACAGTCACACAAAATAGAATAACCAGACATATTGAGAGAATTTGTGCTCAGGTAAAGTAAAACAGTCAAACACTAAACTAATTGAAAGTACCGTGTATCTCGTTTTTCGTTTATTTTATCATATTTAATTAATTTTGAATTTCTGCCAACGCATCGTTATTACATGTCTTGCATCGTTTATCGGTAGTCCGAATTTATCCATTAGACCCTGGACACCATCTAGGTCTATAGTAGTCGTTAAGGTAAATCCAACGAGACGAATATGGCCACCTCCCGGATCCATTCATCAGAGCCTGGATATTATCTAGGTCTATAAGTTTGTCGAGACCAATCCAACGCAAGATAAAAATAAATTTAAAAAAATCTTGTAATTAATATATCATGGGTAAATAGTAAATAATTACTAACTATCTAAACTAAACAAAAGGGAAGGCGACATCCACATACAGCGAAAAACATACTTCAATGTCATCTAACGAAGACACACCGTTCTACGGAGTAACCACTAATCCTTATATTTTTCACTTTTAATGGCCCTTAAAAAATTGAGAAAAGAAAAACAACCCAATATATTATAAAGAAAGTGTCCAGTTTTATAATTTAAAAACATATACATATAACTTCAATAACATTTTTGGGGATGCGGGATGTGTCAAGAATTCCAACTCGGATTAACCGAAGAACTCGGCCCGGCTTCGCACGGGTAGCAGAGCATATATGCCTAATTTTGTTCCTTATTGTGTGTTAATCTTAGAAGGATGAGAAATAACTCCGTAATACATTGTTTCATCCAATTCTATTGGTTTACGCGGCGCACGCCAGTAAAATTTCCAGTCGGCATGATTCTTTCTGACATCTTCAACAGTCGTCGTCATATTTCAGCAAATTTATACAAAACACTATTATACACCTAAACCTTCCTCATGAATCACTCTATCTGTGCGTGAAAACCGTATGAAAATCCATTCGGTACTTTTGCAGTTTATCGCGAACAGACAGACGTGAGACGAGTCCTAGATATCTCATCGAGGACTTGATAACGATGCGAAGGGAGGTGCTCCCACAAAAAAAGCTAGATCCCCACAGGTGATCTCCTGCGAGGCCCAGTAAACCACATAGCTTCTGATTTGTTAAGAGCCACCTTGAGACCCAGCTGCTAGACTCTTGTAACGACTTGAGCGACCCCAGCCGTGGCCTTTATGATAGCTTCGCGGTGCGTCTTCCCTCGCGCCGTGAGGAGGGTGTCGTCGGCGTAACATGTTACGATGATACCTCTAATGAGCACACCGCGTAGCACCCCAGTCATAACCGATGTTCCACAGAAGAGGGCCCAACACCGAGCCCTGTGGAACACCACACGACATATCTCGCCGACCGTATCCTAGCCGATTCGGGTAGATCACGGCTCTCTCTGTCAAGTATGCCACGACAATGCGGCGGAGGCAGAGAGGCACTCCGTGATAAACAAGTAGCTCTCTTACACAACTCCCGGGCAAGGTGTTGAAAGCGTTAGCGATGTCAAGGGACACCGCTAACAACCTCGCCCCGGGATGCTGCTTCCCCCGATAGAGGCTTTACGCGCATGATCGCATCCACAGTGGAGCGCCCTTTGCGGAACCCATACTGTCCACCAAGTCCGGCCCCACTCCCGAAAGGTGCTCAACGAGGCGACCCGCTATAATTCGCTCAAAGAGTTTAATCACCTCGTCGATCAATACAATCGGCCGGTAGGCGGATGGTGAGTCCGCCGGAGGACCAGTTTCCCCGTCTTCCACAATTTTGGAAACTGGCCTCGCTCAATACAAGCGCTAAAAAGCCCTCTTAGTCGGGACTCGAGAGCCTGAAGGGCCAGGACCCACGCTCGGCCTGGAATGCCATCGGGTCTTGGAGCGGTGCTCTTGGTTTTAAGCCGTTGCACTGCCACCCTTAATTCTACCTGAGTGACTTCGGGCACGTCGTTGTAGCCACGTCGGGCGTTTGAAGTGGAGCCATCGGTGGCGTAAGGGTTGCTTGAAGGGTTCTTTTGGCAACCCTGTAGCCTACACAAAGCTCCACCTCAAGGGCTGGCGGCCCCTACGCACGCTTTCCGGAGCTGCGCTATCTCCGGCGTCCACCTGGAAAATACCTACGTTATAATAACCTACAAAATTTAAATAATAATACCGTGCGTTAGATGCGATCAGAAATATATCTTATTTACCCATCCCGAAAGTCGAGAACGCCTTTCCCACCGCGCGACCTTCGTCTGTGTGTGTAGCTGAACTGCCGGACACTCTAGAGTTGTTCAAAGTACACAAATAATGATTGAGTTTTAAAAAATGATAAATAAAATTATTTCCCCCCATGAAATTTATATGTTTAATTTTCATAAGTAATTAAAATATTCTTAAACCTTCGATAGTAACATAAAATGTTGATGTTGTAGACATGTAAATGTATACTAATGGTTGTTGCGTAGACTGGAGAAAGATAGTCTGCTTACGATGCAATGTTTACATTTCTGTAATGTATGCCAAGTGGCGGGATTATAGGAAAAGGGCGTCTATCAATTTGATAAGAAAAATTGCTATTTTAATTAGGATTTAATATGTGGACAGGCTTAATATTTAAAAATTACTGTACGATATTGATTTGTGCGAAAAGCTCCAAAAATATGATTTTCAATTTTAACAAACAATACTGTTTATTTTTCTAAAATACTGTTTTTTTACTCTCCAACCTTAATTTACTTTATTTCTCATACAAAAAGTTGGCAACCCTTATTGCAGTTCACATTTTTTCGATAGTTTATAAAAACATACTATGTATTAAAACCTAGTTTTACTTCCTATATAAGCTCGTGTATTCCATCAGTAAATATAGTTATTCTAAAGTTACAACAAGAAGTGGTTTCATTTCAATTAGAGATATATTCCAAGTACGTAATTTAAGGTTGGAGAGTAAAAAAACAGTATTTTAGAAAAATAAACAGTATTGTTTGTTAAAATTGAAAATCATATTTTTGGAGCTTTTCGCACAAATCAATATCGTACAGTAATTTTTAAATATTAAGCCTGTCCACATATTAAATCCTAATTAAAATAGCAATTTTTCTTATCAAATTGATAGACGCCCTTTTCCTATAATCCCGCCACTTGGCATACATTACAGAAATGTAAACATTGCATCGTAAGCAGACTATCTTTCTCCAGTCTACGCAACAACCATTAGTATACATTTACATGTCTACAACATCAACATTTTATGTTACTATC
>OY982571.1:23058196-23103196 GCA_963859945.1 Euplagia quadripunctaria | reverse complement strand
TATGCCGACGGTGGCAAGGAAACTAAATCTTCCCATGCCTACTCGGCGGCAGTGTGAGTGCACACCGAGCCCGCCCTCTTTCTCCACTGAGAACAGCGGAGAAACTCCGACCCATGGAAGGGTCCCTCCTTCGTGATTTTTTACCGAAGTTTTCATCCTCATAGCTCCGAAAAGCGAAGAGCCAACAGGAAGATGTGCGCTGTTGGGCCAAGCCTCAACCAAGTGGCCGAAGAAAGATGGCCTCCTATTCATACTAGAATATTAGCCGTTGGCGAAGACGCCGTACTCAAAAAACTGAGGAAGAAAGGCAGCATCATCGCCAACGTTTCCAGGGTGCACCACGTGGAGGTTTTCTAGACAGCACCCCCTGAGAGGGGAACCTAACCTAACCTAAACCTAACCTTTTACAATACGATTTGGTTTCTAGATTAGATCCCGCTAGCAAAGCATCACTATAAAGCACTATACAGCATCTTGTAGCATATCAAGTTGATTGGGTAGGAAATATTATTAGCATTTCTGTCTATTACCGAGCACTTATACATGTGTAATACGAAGATGGAGGACCTGATCGACAATCAGAATCAAATCATGTAGGGCATGGAGCAGCTTCTGCGGAATTTTAAAAAGGACGGTCCAGAACGAGAAACCTCTGTATATATCTAGAAGCGTTTAGAACTTCTCGATAAATATTGGAAAGAATTTCAAAGGAATCATTTGCTACTGTCCGATTTCGATGAACGTGACTATAGTTATTTTTCAGAGAACCATTATCTGAAAACGAAAAACTTCTACAACGAAACACATAATTTTATACAGCAATTCCAAGTCTCCACACAAGATCCCCCAAAAGTTAGCATGCCTAATCCACAACCATCGCTACACACAGCAATGGAGCAGAATCAAGGCAACGGGAAAGGGACAACGGACCCCCATGAAGTAGAAAACAAGTTTCAATCATCAAGTTCTACACCTGTATTTACTTCACAGGGTAACCGCAGCAAGCTGGAAGACAAGTTACGTAAACAGAAAAGTAATTTCAAGGCGTTTTCGCGTACAATTGATTTAGAAGCAATATCAGAGAAATGGGAATTTGAGGACATTTTACAAGCTTTGCAATCAAGGTGGTCAGCAATCGACTCCTTACATTGGGAAATAGACAGCGAGTTGTACGAAGAAAACGAAGAATATGATCAAATGTTTAGTAAATACGAATAGCAATACGTTCAAATAAAAAAGTCTATCAATCATAAAATGTGGTCTGTCTCAAACCGTGAAAAAAGCACTCCAAAAATGGACATTCCAACATTTAATGATAACTATCACCAATGGATACCGTTTAAAGACCTGTTCACGGAGTCAATACATAGCAACCGATCCATTTCCAGCGCACAAAAGATGCAATTTTTAAAGTCTAAGGTAAAGGGAGAACCCGAGCGACTTATTCAACATTTACACATAAGTACCGAAAACTATCAAGTGTGCTGGGACATACTAAACTACGGTATAATAACACAAAACTTATTTTTAGCTCTCACGTGAATATTCTTTTATCATTACCAATTTTACAGCAACAATTATCTTCACCTATCAAAAGGTTGTTTGATACTACCAACGAATGTCTCAATGCTATCAAGAACCTTGGGGTTGATATATCAACATGGGATCCGTTGATAGTTCACATACTGACACAGAAACTGGATACCCAGACCCATTCGGACTACACGGATGCTTTAAAAAGTCCCCGAGAGTTGCCAAAATATATGTATAAATAACATTAAAAACCATTCATTTAAGTCGAATCAAAACCAGAATACCTTTAACAAATCATTTCTAAATAACTCGGCGGTTAAAAAGTAATGGAATCACAAAATGTCCACTTTGCAGAAAAAATCACCGTCTTTTTAAATGTAAAACATTTCTGGAATCGATACTAAAGGTAAAACAATAAATATATTGAACTTATGCAAAAACTGTCTTTATGACCACAAAGGTGCCGCATTGTTTTTCCGACAAAAGGTGCCGTCACTGCCAAGGGAATCATAACTCGCTGTTACACGACACTTGTAACTCGGATCGCGTAGCAAAAATGTCACACACGTATCAAATGAGGGAATAGCGGAAACTTTGTTAGCAACGGCTCAAATCAAAGTCAAGGGGGTAAATGGGTTATATTATCCTATGCGAGCATTAATTGATCAGGGATCCCAATTATCATTAATCATAGAAAATGCCGCACAAAAATTAAGGCTCCCTCGGAAGTCTTGTAAGGGGGTCATAATGGGTGTTGGCACAAAGGAGACAAACTGTAAGGGCATGATAAGGGTTGAAGCATCAGCAACACAAAGCGACTTTGCATTTGGAGGTGATTTAATCATAATGAAGAGCCTACTAAATAACTTACCAAATCAATCATTCGAAAAACCCACATGGCCTTGCCTAGAACACATTAATTTAGCGGATCCGGAATATAACGTTAGTCGTCCAGTAAACATACTACTCGGAGCAGATGTTTACTCGTTAATCATCATGGGTGGTCTTATAAAGGAAAGTGACTCACAAATAGTGGCGCAGCAAACACGCCTAGGCTGGATTTTGAGCGGCAACGTAAGGTCATATCAGTGTAGCGTCGTTTTAAACAACATAGACGATATTCAAATTTTTTGGACAATAGAAGACGTTTGTGACGAGGATCAAGCTAGCCTATCAGCAGAAGATTACGAGTGTGTAAAGCGTTATAAAACAGAAACCAAAAGAAGAACCGATGGCCGTTATATCGTCAAATATCCTTTAAAACCAGACATTGAAGAAAAATTAGGCGACTCTAAACGCAAGGCCATCGGCCAATTTTATCAACTGGAAAAGAAATTTTCAAACAATACATTTATTCAAGCATCCTATACATCATTTATAAATAAATATATCAATTTAGGACACATGCAAGAAAGCCTAAATAATCAAAACCAATTAAGTTATTACCTACCACACCATTATGTAATAAGAGCGGATTCCACGACAACAGCATTGCGAGTCGTTTTTAACCTTTCGATTCGATGTCGATTTATTTACCTTAATTTTAAAATGGAGACAATACGAGTTTGCAAATACTGCTGACCTGGAAAAAATGTTCAGGCAAAGAAATTTGCCATAAGGACCATTCAAGATATCAGAAGGTGTTTTGGCGAGAATCTCCGGATCAGCGTCCTCGTGAATATGAACTTCTGACAATAACATATGGAATGAAAAGTGCAGCCTTGTTGTTATCAAAACTTATGAAAAAAGTTTTACAGTGCCTTAGTGGACACAATATTATAATTTACGCGTGGTCTGACTCTACGGCTGTGTTGGGATGGCTTCAAGGTGACCCACAACGTTGGAAACCATTTGTTAGCAATAGGGTCAAGTAAGTGACCGAAGTCATATCAAAGGACAAATGGCGTTATGTAAAATCCGCTGATAAAGAGAGACTGTGCAAGTAGAGACATCTCCGTCGAACAATTAAAACAGCATTCTCTTTGGTGGAATGGGCCCACGTGGCTATCTTTATTCGACAAAAATAAAGAGCCAAAGGAACAACCTATTTACAAAACATGTGAAGAATTGAAAATGTCAGCACAGGTATGCGGTTTACAAAAACAATACGACTTTTTTAACGCCATTATAAACAATTATAGCAGTTTTGCGAAGTCGACTCGAATACTTGCGTGGCTTTTGCGTATATTATCAAAGTCACACCCAAGGCCTTCGTTTCGTACAATAGATGAGCTTAGAAGAGCAAAACGCATTCTTATCAAGTGTGTACAATCAAACGAATTTATAGAGGAAATCAAAAGCCTCCAAAACCATAACAAAGTGGATACAAAGAGTAAGCTACTTAGTCTAAATCCTTACCTAGACGAGTACGGATTACTAAGGGTTGGGGGAAGAATAAATAATTCAAGAATAAGCAAAAACATGCAACATCCCCTTATTATTCCGCATAGCAGACATTTAATAGACCAAGGTCATCAACTGACATTCCATGGTGGAGCTCGCTTAACACTAGCGTGGCTGCGTCAGGAGTTTTGGATCATTAGCGGCAATCGAGCTGTCAAAAAACGACTACATAATTGCGTCATATGTAGAAGGCATAGCCCAATCAAACATGAACAAAATGGGTGACTTACCTGCTTCTCGATGTAATCCATCACGTCCGTTTAATCATACGGAGGTCGATTTTACCGGTTATGTTGAGATCAAATCATCAAAAGGTCGGGGTATCAAAACGACAAAGGGTTATATCGCAGTGTTCGTGTGCATGGCAACCAAGGCTGTGCATCTCGAGCTTGTCACTGGCTCATCCGCTTTCTTGGCGGCCTTGAGGAGAATGGCAGCCCGAAGAGGAGCTCCGACTCATATCTATAGCGACAACGGGACAAACTTCGTTGGTGCTAGTAAGGTGCTACGTGACGAATACATAAACTTACAAAAAATAGTAGACAATGATTTCTATAACTGGATCACAGATATGCAAATACAATGGCACTTCAATGCGCCTTCCTGGCCGAGTGGGGAAGGGCTCTGGGAAGCCACTGTTAAAAGCTTAAAGCACCATATCAAGAGGGTTGTCGGTGAGCAGAAATTGACGTACGAGGAGTATTCAACATACTGGCACAGTTAGAAGCTTGCCTTAACTCGAGACCACTATGCGCAATCAGTGAACATCCAAACGACATAGATTTTAGGTAATCTATGTCGTCTCACTTTCTAGCGAGCGGTCCTACGTTAACTATCTTCGAAACTGAAAAGGATGCTAGAACACGATGGCAGCTTGCCCAGAATATCTTTGACGACATTTGGAAAAGGTGGAAATCCGAATATTTGTGTCAGTTGTCAGCACGTAGCAAGTGGCGCCAAAAACAAACAAACCTGAAGGTTAACGACATCGTCATCATTAACGACATTAACTTACCTCCAGGAAAGTGGGCACTCGGCAGAATAGTAGAACTACATGTTGGAAAGGACGGCTATATCCGTATTGTTTCGGTAAGGACAGCAGGGCGTAAAGAAACGGCCAATCACTATACTTTCCGTCTTACCAATTCACGAAAATTAACCATTACAACAAAACGCTGTACAGCAAAATCAAACGACGGCCTCGACTTCCAAGGACGAACTTACCTTATCACTTAACACATCAAAAATTAAACCAGGAAAGCCGAAACGAAAGAAGTTTTGCAATGTTATTTATATTGCTATCATGTATCTTCTGTTAATTATAACACCATCTAGTTGTAATTACACAATGACGACATTGAACAACAATCAAAGCATTTATTTTGATAAAATATCCAATATGCGTCTAGAAAGTGTTGAATGGAAATTGATGGTATATCACGATATGACACCCTATTGGCAAGGACTGAATCTTCTTAAGAAATTCATTGATCATTTAAACAACATATGTTCTAACACAACAAAGATATCGCAATGTGACGTAGTCCTTATGCAATTACGTCACGGTAGCAATGAACTATACCAATAGAATAACATGTTGCTAGATCAGAAATTCACAAGGAATGTGCGACATAAGCGCGGTCTTATCAATGCTGTGGGAACTTTAGCGCGAAGTTTGTTTGGCGTCTTGGATAAGGAATATGCACAGCAATATTTAAGGGATATCGAACAAATTAAAAGCAATAAAAAGCATTTAGCATCATTATGGAAAAATAATACGTTTATTGTAGAAGCAGAAAACAATATTATCAAGAGAGTAGAGAATGCGATGGACAAACATAACAAGCAGTTCAATCAACACTTAATAAGTTTACAAAAAGGGTTCAATACACTGCAACATGAAGTTCGAGATTCAATTATCGCCAACAGCGTCCTGATGAACTTAAAAAATATAGAAGAAACAATTGTACTCTCATGAATGTAGGCCATAGAGGATTTAAAATTCACCTATTAAACCCGGAACAGCCGACCAACGAACTTAATGTCATAACAGGACAGTTATCAAAAGAATTAACCTTACCGATAAATAATATTCAGTCGGAGTTTTCAAAAATATATCATTTATTAAGAACTAGAGCACGAGTGATGCAGCAGTTTATTATCTTTGAAATAACAATTCCATTGGTGAGTAGAGATAGTTACGAACTCTATAGAATACTTACAATTCCACAACAACTTGGAAATCGTATGGTCCATGTTATTCCCATCGCAGATCGGCTCGCCATGAATATACAACAGGACTCTTTTATACCAATGTCGGATAACGACGTTCAAAACTGTATGGTTTACGATACAAATACATATATTTGCCCCTTAAAGGGTCCTAAACATCAAATTCGATCCGATAAAAATCTATGTGTAAAGGATCAAGAATCAAATTCCTGTAAAACTGAATTTACTACCTGTACAAACAATTGGACTGAACTAATTAAGTTAAACAGTTATTTATATTTTTGTTGTGGTCAGTGCTCCATAAAAATGATATGCGTGTTACATACGGAACCCCAAAGGGTATCGCCGATGCAGCACACCAACAATCAACAGCGCACTCGTCCAATATGCCGACGCTGCAGTCTCCATGCAACCGAACCGACGGCGGAAACCCTCAACTAGGTCAACGATGGCACGAGGCGCCGACGCAGCACTAATCGATTAAATTAATTAAAACACTTTTAAATCATTCCTTACTCATACTTCGAATAGGTTTCACATAGTTGTAAATTAGTTGTAATTCCTTTTATTAAATTAATTATAAGAAACTTTGGTTTTTTTTCGAACCTCCGGCTGCAGTGTACGTAATTGGCGCAGTCGGTAGGATCCTCGCGGGCCGGTTCGCGAGCATTAGAAGCATCTTATATCGATATTCGCGTTCGCGAGTCGCCCGGGCGGCTATTAAGCCCCAGCCGAAGGATCCAGAATCTACGGGACAACTGCGTAGCCGGACGGAGAATCCAGACATTGATTCACCGGGGAAAACCAGAGATGAAATATTTGTGAGTACACTTGAATCTTTCTCGTGTTGCTTCCCACTTTATCCTAATTAATTTCACTTCCAACATTTTTCGACACGAAAAGCCGTGTAACCGGGATCCTGCATCACGACAGGCTCGCCGGCACATTTTAGACAGTAATAGAGATATAGACAACGAATTAAATTTAGATTTAACTAGCTTATTTAGAGTAAAGATGCCGCACGACCCAGACGTTATCTTCAAAGCTTTGCGTGTAGTTCCAGAGTTCGACGGCAACGCGAATGTTTTGACCAGATTTATTCACATTTGTGATAGGATAGTAACCCAGTACGCGAGCCCCGAGCCAGGCAGCGAGTTAGGAAACTTGTGTCTGTTAAATGGTATCTTAAATAAAATAACAGGAACCGCAGCATCCACTATAAACTCGAATGGCATTCCTGAGACGTGGGCAGGGATCAGATCGACGCTTATCAATAATTTTTCAGATCAGCGAGACGAGACGGCCTTGTACAGCGACCTCTCTTTAGCTACTCAAGGTAACAAATCTCCACAAGAATTCTATGACCAATGCCAAACTTTGTTCAGTACCATTATGACATACGTGACGTTACATGAAAGTATTCCGACGACCATAGAAGCCAAAAGAGCGCTTTACAGAAAGGTTACCATGCAGGCGTTTGTCCGCGGATTAAAGGAACCCTTAGGATCGCGAATTCGTTGTATGCGACCGGAGACAATAGAAAAAGCTCTCGAATACGTACAGGAGGAATTAAATATAATTTATTTACAGAACCGTAATGATTCCCCGAGGAACCATAGTAATTCTAAAGTCCCTTTACCCCACAATATACCACTAAACGCGCTGAGCGTCCCGCGACCTCAAATACCAAACTGGCCAACCCCAATAGGACTACGGAGTCACCAACCACAACCCGCTTTTAAATTTAATAGTAACGTACCCAATGTTCACCAGAACCCACATCCACACCAAAACCGATTCCCTACGCGTACACAGCAAATGTTCCGCGCACCACCGACAAACTATCACCCACAAAGTAACGTTTTTCGTTTGCCCCCTAGGGATAATCCCCAACAAAATTCTAACCCAAAACCGATGAGCGGAGTTCAACATTTTGTTCCAAAACCTATGATGTCAGGTCATGATTGGCGTAGATCAGGTAACCCAGCGCCGAATAATTACTTTAAATCACGAGAACTTAATCTTAACGAATTTGCAGACAACCCCCACTACTCTGACTTTTACTACGAACCAGAATATGACGCTAACTTCGACTCTAGCGACTATAACCAAGCCTACGACTATAACTATGACAATACCATAACTTATAGAGACGAGACATATGACCAACATAACGACATGCACCAGCAACCAGGGCCCAGCCATACAAACCAACAACAGGATTTTCAATTGGAAAAGATGTCAAAAGAGCAAGGATAGACATTAACTTACAAACTCAGAGACAGCTACCATATATCGAAATCACTAAACCCCCTTTAAAATTTTTAATTGATACCGGTGCCAACCAATCGTTTATAAGCCCCGAAGCTGTACAAAAATTTTACGCAGATTACTCTCTAACTTATGACCCATTCGAAGTAACAAACGTACACGGAGTCAGTAGAAATGATTACTCCATAACGTTACCCTGTTTTTCGGAATTCAATGAAGATGATAGTATTAAATTATTTGTATACCGATTCCATAATTACTTTGATGGATTAATAGGACTAGATCTACTATCGAAATGGCAAGCTAAAATAGATTTAAAAGATTTCAAATTAATTACACGAACCACCACTAATGACATTAAAGTATATAACTCGCGTAACGTTAACTTATACGAAGAAATTATCCCCGGAAATAAATCAAAAGTAGTTAGAATACCCATAAACGCCCCAGACGGAGAAGTTCTAATAACCGAGCAACATTTTTGTAACTGCATTATACACGAATGCGTTACTAACGTAGTCAATAATCGAGGATATGTAGAGATAAAAAACCCAACGCCCAATGATATTATTTTTTCGTTAGACCAACCAGCCCATGCAGAAGTATTTAATATTAAATGTACACCAACCATAAATTCAAACCGAGTATCCGAAGTATTATCACGTTTGCGCACAGACCATCTAAACGAGGAAGAAAAAGCTAACCTCTCAACGCTTTGTGCTCGTTACGCGGACGTATTCTACCTAGATGGAGAGCCCTTGGCTTTTACCAACAAAGTTAAACATAGAATTCGAACTACAGACGAAGTCCCCGTATACACTAAAAGCTATAGATACCCGTTCATTCATAGAGAAGAAGTTAGAGACCAAATTTCAAAAATGTTAGAACAAGGAATTATACGACCATCCGAATCTGCGTGGAGCTCACCTATTTGGGTGGTACCCAAAAGGAAGGATGCATCCGGGAAACAGAAATGGCGTATAGTAATAGATTTTCGCAAGCTAAATGAGAAAACAATAGACGACAAGTATCCCATACCGAATATAAATGATGTTCTCGATAAATTAGGAAAATGTCAGTACTTTACGACCCTAGATTTGGCTAGTGGATTCTATCAGGTAGAAATGGACGAACACGACATACCTAAAACCGCGTTCAATGTGGAACATGGGCACTTTGAATTTCTTCGAATGCCCATGGGTTTGAAAAACTCACCATCCACCTTCCAACGAGTGATGGACAACGTATTAAGAGGTCTGCAGAACAGTATTTGTCTAGTTTACTTGGACGACATAATCGTCTTCAGTACATCGCTCCAGGAGCATATGGAGAACCTGGAGAAGGTCTTTCAAAAACTCCAAGAATCTAACTTTCGAATACAAATGGATAAATCCGAATTTTTAAAACTTGAGACTGGTTATCTAGGACATATAATTAGTAGAGATGGTATTAAACCCAATCCCGACAAAATTTCTGCTATAGAAAAATATCCAATACCGAAAACACCCAAAGAAATAAAACAATTTTTAGGTCTTCTTGGATATTACCGAAAATTCATCCCAGATTTCGCACGTATCACCAAACCTCTCACCCTTTGTCTGAAGAAAGGTAACAAAGTAGTTCATAGTCCGGAATTTGTTAACGCCTTTGATAAATGTAAAACCCTACTAACTAATGATCCAATCTTACAATACCCAGACTTCACCAAGGAGTTTAATCTCACAACAGACGCTTCAAACGTCGCTATAGGAGCAGTATTATCTCAGGGACCCATCGGTTCTGATAGACCTATAAGCTACGCCTCACGTACACTTAACGAAAGCGAATTAAATTATAGTACAATAGAGAAAGAGCTTCTGGCCATCGTTTGGGCCACTAAATATTTCAGACCATATTTATTCGGAAGGAAATTTAAAATACTCACCGACCACAAACCTTTGCAGTGGATGATGAACCTAAAAGAACCAAACTCTCGACTAACCAGATGGAGACTAAGACTTAGTGAATACGACTTTACCGTAACTTACAAAAAAGGAAAATGTAACACTAACGCTGACGCCTTATCTCGCGTTGAAATTCATAACGACGAAATAGACGAAATTAACTCAGTAATAGACAGCATTAGAGAACTTAGTTCGATGATTAATAACCCATCAGAGACACCAGCCCAACAGTTAAACTCTTCAACTGATACTGTACATACTAGCAACGAACACCCCATACTAGAAGTCCCCATTACCGATGACCCCCTTAACAAATTCAACAGACAAATTCACTTAACCATCGTTGGCGACGTGAAAAGAAAACCGATAGTGACTAAACCATTTGAAAACCACACACGAACGGCAATCCAACTTTCCGAATCTAGCTTAGAGAACGATGTAATCAACGCGATTAAAGAATACGTTAATCCTAAAGTCAAAACAGGCATACTTATAAATCCATCCCTAGGCATGTACTCAATTATACCTATAATTCAAGAAAAATTCAAAAGTTCATCCCTCAATTTAGTACTTTGTAAGACAGAACTTGAAAATGTCAAAGAGTATCTTCGGCAACAAGACATCATTCGGCATTACCACGACGGTAAGACAAACCATCGTGGCATAAACGAATGTTACTTAGCCCTCTCTCAGAAATATTACTGGCCAAAAATGAAGGAACACATCACTAAATTCATTAATGAGTGTACTATTTGTGGTCAAGCGAAATACGATAGAAACCCTATAAAACCCCAGTTTAGAGTAGTTCCCCCAGCTACCAAACCTCTCGAAATAGTCCATATGGACCTTCTTACAATCCAAAACGAAAAGTATGTTACCTTTATCGACGTTTTCACGAAATACGGCCAAGCCTACCACTTACGTGATGGTACCGCTATTAGCATTTTGCAAGCATTATTACAATTCTGCACTCACCACGGACTACCACTGACAATCATTACAGACAACGGAACAGAGTTTACCAACCAGCTATTTGCCGAATTTACCCGCCTTCACAACATAACTCACCACAAAACTCTACCACACAGCCCAAATGACAATGGAAATATAGAGCGTTTCCACTCAACGTTATTAGAACATATTAGAATCCTTAAACTACAGCATAAAGACGAACCAGTAGTTAATCTTATACCATATGCAATTATAGCGTACAATAGTTCCATCCATAGCTTCACCAAATGTAGACCCTTTGATTTACTTAACGGACACTTCGACCCAAGAGACCCAGTAAATATAGACCTTACGAAACACATCTTACAGCAATATGCAGAAAACCATAGGCAACAAATGAAACAAGTTTACGATTTAATTAATGAATCGTCACTTGACAATCGAGCAGCCCTAATCGAAAATAGGAACAAAACTCGCCAACAAGAAGTAGAATACACCCCTCAACAACAGGTCTTCATTAAGAATCCTCTTGCTAGCCGCCAGAAAACAGCACCGCGGTATACACAAGACACCGTCTTAGCCGACCTACCCATACACATCTATACGTCAAAGAAACGCGGCCCAGTAGCGAAATCTCGATTAAAGCGAACACCTAAAACAGAGACATTGTTACAGGATTCTGACGTTGCTGACAGTCCAAGCGACTCAATCCCAGGACATAAAACTTGAATCGTTAGCTGATGGACCAGGACTACTACCTTATAAACTAGGATCGACTAGACTAACCACCCACCACCATTCCTTTATCCAGTACGTACAGTTAGATAACATCGAAAATAAGATAGAATCAGTAAAGAATCAACTTAAGACTTTCAAAATCAGACTTAGTAACGATACTTACACGCTTTACGAATACCAGATCGACTATCTTACTAACAAGCTTGGCAAGGTATTAAATCAGGTAAAATCTTTGGAACCTAGCAGAGTTAAAAGAGGTCTAGTAGATGGTCTAGGATCAGTAATTAAAAGTATCACGGGCAACTTAGATTACTTAGATGCAATGAAGTATGATGAAGCAATTAAGATTTTACAAAATAACGAAAATAAGATAGTTTCAGAAGTCAATAACCACATAAGTCTTAACAAAGAATGGATGTTTAAACATAGCATAGTTCTAGAACAGTTAACATCTAATCAGCAGAAAATTAATGACACTGTAGAATCAATGTTAAAAAGAGAAGCTTATAGAGATTACAGTCTCATTAAATCTGCACAGTTTGCCCAAATGTTAGGAATAATTAGTAATAATGTAGAAGACTTAATGTTAGAGGTAATTAGAATAGAAAATATATTAGCTTTCATTCGCGCTTCTAGTACACACCATTCTATGATAGACATCGAAGTTTTGAAGTCCATGATAGATGAATTAAGGATAGTTTACAGTAGAGATCGCATCCCCGACCTAGAATTAAGAGAATATTATAATCTCATAAAACCTGGCTTTTACTTTGTTAGGAATAGAATAGTTATAGTTTATAGTTTTCCTATAATTTCAGAAGATTTATACGAACTATACAGACTGTCTATTGTACCCAACGGCGAACAACTTGCCCTTATCCCTTCCGCTCCTTACATAGCAACAAATGAGAAATCATTCGTGTACATAGAGGCAGAATGCCCGAAGTATAGTAGCACATATCTCTGTGAGAAAAACGTAGCCCAGCAGATCCGAACAAAACCTGACTGCACTCAAGAACTCATCATAAATCAAGCCCTGGATGACACCTGCCACTTTACAAGAATCTCACTCGCCAAAGAAGCAGTAGAAAAACTAGATGACCAGCACTATGTACTCTCACTACCTCGACCTACTAAAGTACAGTTAGCCTGCGGCAGAAAAGACTTCAACACACTGCAGGGAAGCTACCTCCTTACCATCCCTGAAAATTGTTATATAAGAACTGCAGAACTCACAATTATTAACGATAACAACAAGATAAAAGGTCAACCGTTGAAGCTATCGAAGATCCCTTTCCGCAAAATCAATCAGACAGCTGCATATAATCACATTAACTCAAGATCAGTAAACCTTAAGGATCTTCACAGCGTCCAGAACAAAGTATCCCAGGAAACATCGATGGAAATCGACAACGTCCAGTCAACCACCCTATACCATACGACCATCCCATTTTATTTATTGGCATCAGCTGCAGCTGTAATTATCATCTACGCAGCAAGCCGTAAATATAAGATCTGGCACTTAAAACGAGGTAGTTCAAAAGAGAATCCAACACTCCAGATACACACCTTGAAAGATACAGCCAACCCTAAACAAGAGGAGTTTCCAGCAACATTTTCCATCAACATGATAAAATAGTTGCTGAACTGAGGGCGGAGGTGTTACATACGGAACCCCAAAGGGTATCGCCGATGCAGCACACCAACAATCAACAGCGCACTCGTCCAATATGCCGACGCTGCAGTCTCCATGCAACCGAACCGACGGCGGAAACCCTCAACTAGGTCAACGATGGCACGAGGCGCCGACGCAGCACTAATCGATTAAATTAATTAAAACACTTTTAAATCATTCCTTACTCATACTTCGAATAGGTTTCACATAGTTGTAAATTAGTTGTAATTCCTTTTATTAAATTAATTATAAGAAACTTTGGTTTTTTTTCGAACCTCCGGCTGCAGTGTACGTAATTTGCGAATATCAAGTTATGGCGGAACAGTTAACAAAGGGTGGCGTTATCATTGTTGGGTTTATTACTACCCAACAGAGATGTAGTTGTATAGTGTGTTGGGGTTTCGTTGTGTTGTGGTAAATGAGTAGACAACCAATTCGTTTGTTGGATTTATTGTTACTGAATCATAAGTACAAAGTTATAATATTGAAGACGTGCCACCGTAACAATAATGCCGATATGTATTAAATAAGTAGGACGCATTTATTACATAATAATACATGGTTCAATGTACAGCGTAGCTTGTACAATCATGCTCGACGACAGGTGCGTTATAAAGCGCGATGATTTTACAATCTATTCGCATAAAAGGCTATCTAACATATTAAAGACCGAGGCAGACGTTTTGCGAATTGATATTCCTCCCATTAACACTATAATCAACTTGTCTATACCAATAATTGCAATTAGTGAACAGATTGACCGAGACCATATTAAGAGACAGGATCTGGTAAACCAACTTGAAGATAAGTTGCGCGAGATAAAATCAAGCGGTGACGATCTAGAGAACGGGGTCTCATATCATGATGTGCACCACTACTCCATGATATACGTGGTGGTGTTTGTCCTCTGTGCAGCAGCGGTGTACGTCTGGCGTCGCGTCAGGCGCGTGCGGAGCGCAGCGCTAATCAGTATAGTTCTAATATATACTTACAAGTTCTGTTTACAAGGTCAAGTTTAGCTTTTATAAGTATATTTATTTATTAGGACCACAACAAGTGATACACATCTTCTATACAAATAAATAAATTTGAAGTGTTCGTTTGCAATGCCATAATGACAGTTTTTTACTAAATGCATCTGAATTTTTACACGGTACTTTTACCAAAAAAAATATTTTTCACATTTTTGTCTGTCTGTCTGTTTGTTCTGCTAATCTACGGAACGGGTGGACCGATTTCGACGGGACTTTCACTGGCAGATAGCTGGTGTTATAAGGAGTAACCTAGGGTACTTTTAAACAAACCTTGCCTTGCCCCCCTTCCAGTGTACAGAGGCGCCCGCGGAACGGGGCGCGCCACCGTCTCAGGCCTGCACGCATATACCTACGTAGCTAAACACCTAAAAGAGATAGTTTCATTCCAAGGTACACACTAACGTATGCCAAATGCCTATCTTCTTAGAGATTAAAGTATCTTTGCAGAGATTGTGAAATAAAATAGTTTTCTTTAATATAAGTTTCATCTACGTAGGTACTACTAAGTAAATACTTTTTTTTTATCGTGGACTCCCCCACGCACCTCGCCGGAGCTAACGGTAAAGTGGTATATCGGAATCGAACCGACTAAAACCACACGGTGTTCCGTCACAAGTGGGCCTATTGCTGGGGGAACTTTGTATACCCTAGGAAGGAGTCCTCCGGGAACCCCTGCAGACCTTGGCTGCCTTCAGCAGGTGATCACACCATGGAGTACGGGGGGCCTCACCCCCGTCCAGATCAGAGAGGTACGCGTGGAATACGTTGCACCACCGTCTCGGGGCTAAGTAAATATCTAGCCTAGGTTTATTTAAAACTTAATTTGTTCACAAAAGTAAAGTAATAGGCACATAACTGGTTATTAAATATTTAGGTTAATTCTTAATAAATACAACCTGTTGGTAATTAGCGGTGTGCGGTCTGAATTGCACATTATTGAGTCGACGCAAGAGTCGCTATTTATTTAAATGGTATTGCGAAGAGGTTCAAGAGGTCCTTCTGTACTGGTACTATTATGTATTCTGTGCTAGCAACCCCGTCTTATACGTCAATGCTTCGTTCGGTCAAAATAATTTCTGTAAATCCCAATACGTACCTACTTAGTAAGAAGTGCGGATTCTGGTTTTTCCGCTGGTTTTCCTTAATACCAACGTATGAATATCACACCGTTATTATCTAAAACGATAAAATAGCAAGTTGACTTGTTAGTTATTATACAAATCAAACGCCTGTTTACTCAAGTAGACTACTTACAACAAGATATTTAAAAAAGTGATACAGCATATTTTAACAGGCAGTTAGGCAGTGCTGAAAATGACTTGGCAAAGTGTTGTAGAATCAGGGTTACAATAAGTCTGTCAATGCGGTGTACCTGTAAGGTTTAAGGGGGTGGGGGGCGGGGATTGGTGGCCATGCGCCTGCGCCGGTGGTGCGTGTTGGTGTGTTGGGTGTGTTGGTGGTGCTGGGCTGGTGCGGTGCAGCGCCCCCTCTGTGGCCACGCACCCGAACGCTGTGTTGTGCTCGGAGCTGGCCACGACGAGTATAATTACCGTGTGGATGGTAAGCCATTGAACATTCATGTACTTATAGGTAAATATTTAAATTTGTTACGAGGTAAATGCAGATAGCGTTTGCTTTGGGACAAGGATGGGTGAATTCTATCATGTGTGTGATGTTTTGCTGTCATCATTTTGGGGTTCCATGCCATCATCAGTAATCGTAAAAGTAACCATGATCTTTTAAAAAACTCAAATTGAATAAACTGTCTTTTGCCTGAGTTCCAAGGAAACTGTTATTATTCAATAGATAGGTACTTATAAGATTATAAAATTGAGTGAGAAAAGAGTGTCAAGAGTAACATTCAAAATGAAAATTATTGAATTCAAGTAAACCCATTGCAGGTATTTTTGAATTGTCAGGAGCAGGAGTCAGTCAGTATAAGTCGGTTGTGAAGCTAGTTGCCTGTTCCAATACGTAGATCCTATGGAGAAGAACAGGCAAGAAACTCCAAGGACATTCTTTTTCAACATGTTTTTTTTTCAAAGTTCTTGTTACATTGCTTATAAGCGCAATTTATTGTGAGGACAAAGTAACATAATATTGTTCTAAATTAAAAAAATTAAAAATCACAGAGCTGCTAGACTACATAGAAAATTAACTCAATACTTAAGTAACCACACAGTTCTCACAAGTACAATTAAAAATTTTCTAATTAACAAAAAAAAAAAGCCTATCATAACTACAATGTCAACAGTGTATAAATGGATACCAATGTTTTTTTATATGATTAACAGTGTCAATAATATTAATCAAAATATCAATAAATGTTAATGTCAGATAAAAACAAGACAAGTACCTACTCATTGACAGTGTGACTGTGGAGCGGGACTGGCATTCTGCTAAGCATTTTTATCATCTAAATAATGATCTAGTTTATAATATGTTTAGATAGCATGCGTTTTATACAATTTCAAATTTCTTCTCATTTAGTTGAAGAATAATATCAGATATTTTATTATAGAATTTAACGCAGTACCCCATAAAAGATGTTTGCACTTTTGCTACCAACCAAAATTTAGGCTATTTTGTTTGAACTAATTAATGTTCATCTCTTGTAACATGATTGTCTTTCATGCCGTAAAGAGATGCAGATTGTTTCTAACATACATGATGTTTGCATAAATCGGTACGACTTTCCATTAACGTCCGTCGATTTGACTTGAGGGGGAAGGGGGAGGAGGGGTACTATCCCCCCTTAAAAGGAAAAGTTGCGGAGCCCCCTTTTTTCGAGTTTTTTTAATTTTTAATTCTGAGGAAATTTTCCTCATTTTAGGGATTTAATAAAAGTGTAAAAAACAATGGGGGACCCCTTGGAGGGTAAGGGGGTTCCGCCCTACGGAAGGGGGTGAACCCCCTTCATCAGAAAAAAATAGGGGGACTGATTCAGAGGGATTTCTGTATCTATTTTGAGACTGCAACGTCTCCGGTGCTGCTTGAAGAGCAGCCTCTACGCCCTTACGTAACAAATCATAGGCATCGGACGAGCCGGAGCGGCTGGTCGCAGAAGGCGACCAACAAGCCGAAGCTGCGGAAGCAGCGGGCAGACGGCAGATGCAACATAGATTTCTGTTTAAAACAACTGGCCACACTATCGTTCTTATAGTTAATTATCATTTGGTCTTCCTTCAACTAATGTTCTGCGAAACAAGCAATATCATATTGGGTTTTTTCAAATAGCATTTCTATTTCTAGAGATTTACAATGAAACCCTTGAATATTTTGGCAGAAGAGTTTCAAAGTATTCTTAAAATTAAGCCTACTACAATTAGAGTACTCCCTAGAGCTAGAAGATACATTGAGACCACTAGACCTTTTATTAATAGTATCCTCTGTTGTCCTACAAACTAGTTTAAAATAATATCTGAACGTGTGGCTCTGGACCATGTCATCACCAGGTGGCAAAGGTTTACTGCCTATAGCTGTAGCCATAGCTTGAGCACCCTCCTTCATCCTAAAATTATTACTCTCTAACCTAACAATAGTACATGTACTAAACAGTGTTAAAAATAATGAAGTTGTCATACTATTTATGACAGAGGTAATAGTATATGCCAATAGCAAAGCTATTTGGTATCTTAGTTTCATTGGAAGGTGCATAGTTTCCCTAGTCAAGTTTGACTTCTTAACAAAACTGTTTGTGTCAAGAAATAGAAGTTTGTCACTATTCGTTAAGTACATAAATATAATTATTTTGTTATTGAGAAAATTGATCACAATAGGGAAACACACTGAGTATAATTTTATGACACTTTAAACTTAACAGTAGAGCAACACTGTAAGTGATATCTTTTTTTCAACCATTTAAGCTACTACCTACAAATAATGTTAAGTTAGTAAATGTATCATATTTATGTTTAACTGCACTAGAAATTATTTGTTTATATGTTGCACCAGGCATACAATACTTTAGAATGGAATGACCCAGAATGTCGCTTAATAGCTCTCCAAAACCTTTACCAATATTATCAGAAAATAATATTGATTGATATTGGACAGTACTATTTAAACTTGCAGACTAGTGGATTGTTCTCACCAATGTTAGGGCGTTCCTGCACCGGGCCTCAGTGTGTGACAGATGAGATGTGGAATGATATTGAAAATCATCTGCACATGAATCCCCAACACGATTACCTTCTAAATTCAATGTGAGTCTAATCGGTCAGCATTATAGTTGCACAGATCTACCAACTGATTGGCATTGTTTTGTCTTCACTCAATAAAACTACATACATAGCAGTTATCCTTAAGTTACAGTCAGCACTTACCATTAGATCCTTATCCCTTGTTTATGACTCCAAAAATATATGAAAAAAATAGTTATCTTAATGTTTGCCAATGTTTTCCAATATCAACCAAAGGCAGAATTAAAGTTAATTTTTAATACATTTTAAATTCCACTGTAAATAATAGCGACAATAATCCTTACTAATATTATAAATGCGAAAGTAACTCTGTCTGTCTGTCTGTCTGTCGCCCTTTCACGCCAAAACTACTGAACCGATTTAAATGAAATTTGGTACTCAGACAGTCTAGAGCCTGAAAAAGGACATAGGCCACTTTTTAATGCGAAAAAGGGGTGTAAGGGGTTGAAAGGTGGGGATGAAAAGTTGTATGGAAGTATCGTCATATTTAGAGCTAGAAGCTTGAAACTTATTTTTTTAGGCTGTTGATTCGATATAAATAAGTATGACATTCAAAGTTTGTAAAAGTTTTATCCTCAAGGGTGTAAAATAACAATAGGGAATAGGGGATGAAAATTTGTATGGAAATATGTAAGATTTATGTCAATGTTTTATAAGTTTGCGACAAGAGACAAAATATTAAAGCTATTTTGATGTAACATTTACGGAGTCATTACAAAGTGTGAATATGTGTAACTTATTTGGATGCATTGTCGAGGAGACAATGAAAAAAATATATAAAGTCGTTGATACGTATAAAAACAGAGTGGCCGGGTCCCTGTGCCGAGATCGCGGTACGGGAGGGGAGTTGACGTCTACGTATAAGGTAGTCGCGCGGCTCACTCACGCGGCCTGCTCCTTACGCAATGCACCAGAGCAAAATAGTGATTTTTCTTAAGAAAAATTTAACATTCGATTGAAAATGTTCTTTTGAGAGCTAAAACTATCTGAAAAAGTTCTTTTTAGAGCTACATTTATTTTAAAGAGTTCTTATCAGAACTACAACTTGCACATACGAATTTATTCAATTTAAAAAGTTCATTTGAGAGCTACAAATATTTTTTCTGTTCTGTTCTGTTATGTGTCAATATTTATGTTAAAAAGTTCTTCTCAGAATCCTTTACAATAGATAGCTACTAATATATCTAGAGGAAGGTTACAACTTTCTAAACAGAACTTCCAGTGTAGGGCAGCCAAAATGCGTCGTATTGGTGTCTTCCTCTGAGAGAGAGGATCGTCTTACAAGTCGGAGAGAGTATGCAACGCAGTAGCGTGATAGAGAGTTTAGCGTTGAACGTTCACATAGAATAAGCGAACAAAATGTTAGAACGTCACAGGTTCGAGTGAGGAATCGAGCATTGAGCGCTCGCAACGTTTCCCTGCACAACATATTAGGACTTCGCAAACACGCATGAGGAGATCGAGCATTGAGCGGTCACAATGTTCCACTGCACAACATTTTACGACGTTGCGAATCAAGCACCGGCCGCCCGTTCACAGCGGCTTACGGTACAAAGAGAAAGACAACGAGCGCGCAATAGAATATTAGCTCACAGTAATAGGTCGGCTTTCAGTTACGATCCAAAATACTGTAAATTTGGAGGAACGAGTAAGATTTACCCTAAGTGCCATACAAAAAATGGATAGATGAAGCGAGCGGTGTGTGCTGTGCATCCGGCAAAGTGATTCTTCTCAATATATAGGAACTACCACAACCGATACAAAATCTTTTAACGGATATTCGTCCATTGTCCGCACATTTTTTGAAAAAGTGCAATAGTCTCTTTCATATGACTTCGTTTATGTGGGAGAGCCATGCTTCGGCACGTATGGGCCGGCTCGACTCCGCTCGTTACCACAGCCTCACAGAAAACCGGCCGTGAAGCTTGCATTGCATTTCGCCGCGTGAGTGAGGTTACCGGAGGCCCTAACCCTTCCCTTTCCCTTATTCCCGTCCTTCCCCTCTCCCCCCTCTTCCCATTCTTCCTACCCTCCCCCTCTTCTTCTACTCCCACCTTGAAAGGCGGCAACGCACTTGTGACTCTCGAGTTGCAGGTGTCCATGGGCGGCGGTAGTCATTTACCATCAGGTGACCCGTCTGCTCGTTTGCCCCATATACAATAAAAAAAAAAAAAAAATAAGTTAAGAAATGAAGGAAGGAAACTTCATGCCCACTTTTAAGGCCGGAAGGGCAGGTTTACCGCCTCAAAGGCAGTCTTTTACCGCAATCAAACTTTTAGTCACAAATAGATTTCCACGCAGGCGAAGCCGCGGGCACAGCTAGTATATAATAATAACACAACAATGACTGCTCTGACCTCTACGAGATCAAATCAGGTGTCGAGTATGCTACCCTGCGGGACACCTGATTTGATCTCGTAAAATTGAAGTCCCTGAATTTTCTGGCAGCTACACCCAGTGGATTTCCTTCAAAGATCTTTTCTTGGAAACAATTTACAACAATCCGATGATTAACAAAGCATAAAATAATTTAATAGTTTAAAAAAACTAAAAAACCATACCCTTTTATAGAAAATTCAACTAAAAAATAGAAAATTTTTAATCGAATTATTGTATTGTCATTGGTCTTTGACATGTGTGCAAAATTTTAATGAAATCTGGCCGTTTAAAGTGGGTCAAAATCGCGCCCTAAGGCGAGTCGGTTACAAACAAACATATGTAGGATATCTCAAATAAAGGTAAAACTGACAGTACAATAAAACTCACGTGAATACTGTAGGGTAGATATATATTCTTCCATTTCAATACACTTTTAAACACACGTCCGAACTCGATGCTGGCCACGAGCAAATAGGCCGCCTAAATTTACTGTTCTACCGGGGTAAACATTCGGTGTTGCCCGTTACATTCGTTTCCACTCCCCAAACATGAACAAACGAATACAATATTTCGAATTTATATCAAATTAATATATCTATTTTTGTAAACCTAACACTCGACCATCCTGACGTCGTGCATGTCCTCATGCACGCACGCAAAAACAGCCGTATTAACCTAACACTCGGCCAATAGTAATCTTCCATAGCATCGAATTCAGACTTACAATTTTACGGACGTATGTGCCTTGCGTCAGAAACATGATTATGATACTTCCTTACATACAAGAGGACGTCACAAGTGGTACTTCCTTCCCACAAGCAACAGGTACATACATAAATATATAATAATTATAATCATAAAGGCTGTGAATTTTTTTTTACAAATCGGGGGACGTCACTTGCGGTACTTCCTTCCCACAAGTGACATATCTCATAACGGCTGTGAACCTTCCTTCTCACAAACCAGGGGACGTCATTTGCGGTACTTCCTTTCCATAAGTGACATATCTCATAACGGCTGTGAACCTTCCTTCTCACAAACCAGGGGACGTCACAAGTGGTACTTCCTTCCCACAAGCAACAGGTACATACATAAATCTATAACAACTATAATCATAAAGGCTGTGATACTTCTTTCGCACAAACCAGTTGACGTCACTTGCGGTACTTCCTTCCCACAAGTGACATGTGTCATAAAGGCTGTGATACTTCTTTCTCACAAACCAGGGGACGTCACTTGCGGTACTTCCTTCCCACAAGCAACAGGTACATACATAAATCTATAACAACTATAATCATAAAGGCTGTGATACTTCTTTCGCACAAACCAGTTGACGTCACTTGCGGTACTTCCTTCCCACAAGTGACATGTGTCATAACGGCTGTGATACTTCTTTCTCACAAACCAGGGGACGTCACTTGCGGTACTTCCTTCCCACAAGTGACATAACTCATAAAGGCTGTGATACTTCTTTCTCACAAATCAGGGGACGTCACAAGTGGTACTTCCTTCTCACAAGCAACAGGTACATACATAAATATATAACAATTATAATCATAAAGGCTGTGATACTTCCTTCTCACAACCCAGAGGGCGTCACTTGCGGGACTTCCTTCCCACAAGCGACATACATATATCTAATAATGGCTGTGAACCTTCCTTCTCACCAACCAGCGGACGTCACTAGTGGTACTTCCTTCCCACAAGCGGCATACATCTCATAATAGCTGTGAACCTTCCTTCTCATAAACCAGCAGACGTCACTAATGGTACTTCTTTCCCACAAGCGACATACTGGCTGTGAACCTTCCTTCTTACACACCAGCGCGGCGGATGACAACAATTAGTAATCTTATTCATCACTTCGGCCTCGTACGGGTAGCAGAGACATCTTCAACAAACATCAACATATTTCAATCAATTTACACAAAATCTTAACAAATTATACACCTAAACCTTCCTCCTGAATCACTCTGTCTATTAGTGAAAACCGCACGAAAATCCGCCCAGCAGTACTTCAGTCTATCGCGAACATATAGACGCGGCGGGGGACCCCGCTCCATTATTATGTAGTGATATCTCATCATAAATCATTTCTTTTTGCTGTCTCGCCTTTTTTTTGTTTATATTATATTATCCATGTAAGTGCATGGTTATGTCACATCTTATTAATTAATATGTAACTAGCTTATTATGATAAATCATTTAATTTTATACTAATAGTCTATATTTTCTCATACAATTATTCCGTATCATATTTACAGTTTGTACCGATAGACAATAATTATTGCATTCAGCTGAATGTATAAGGCAGTCACAATAAGCATGCCAGGTTTACTTGGCAGTGTAGGTATAAAGCTACAATTACACTTCGGGTTCGACCAATCGTGCCAAAATTCAGTGGGATGCGGCGCGCCGTTTGTTTGATGCTGGAGCACACAATATGCGTCGCGTCATTCTTTCATATGTAGAGTATCGAGTTATTGGTACCTGGTCTAGGTTTATTTGTTCACAAAAATAAGGCAGTAACTAAATATTCACATCAATTAATTTAAATAAAAAGACAACCCTAATATCGCGGTGCTGTCGAAACAGATAAGAGTTACGCGATAGAAAGAGGCAACTGCTAGTTGAATATACCTGTAGATAATTAGCGCTGTGTGACCCGAGTTGAGACTTTATTATGTCGGAACAGGAGTCGCTTGTTTAATTAAATTATTTGGTAAAGTGTGACTTCTGTACTTTAACTATTATGAATTCTGTGCAATAGGTAAATAATTATTTATTCGGTACCTTATGCCTATGCAAAATACACACACACTACACACACATATACTAATGTTAACGGAATATTTTAACTTTTCTGTTCTTTTACCTGTTCTGTATCATCATCATCATCGTCATCATCATCGTCTATGTTTATGGTAGCTACATGAAGGCATGGTAACATACGATCGGCTGCTGTCACATGCACGTTTTTATTTTCCTTGCTGTATATATATATTATGTTTTTGACGGATTTAAGCAATATTTCTAAATTCAAATTTTAGTTACTTTTACGTCTTACCTCATTCAACCGTGGGTCAATCTCCGCATTCATATTCAATCCAAACATAACCTCGGAAGGAGTCCTATCTTTTTGTGGTTAATATTATTTATGCCCCATTGGATTTGTATGGGATGACCCACTTTGTCTTCCCAATCTTTTTATCAAAATTGAAACTTCGAGCTGTTAAAGAGCTAAGAGTGGTGCGGTTGGATCGCTAAACCTTATTTTGTAAATAGTATCTAACATTTGGATAAGGTTAGTTTCAGATACGATCGATCGAATCTATCTAAACATTCAGGGATAGACTTTTCATAAACAAAGATGACATCACTATTGCCTTGGTAAATCGAACTGATCCTAAGACCCAAGTGTATTTGCTAATCTGAACGGCATGCGATTAATTTCGTATTGACTTTCCGGTGTAACAAAACGATCTCAACGGTTGACTTCAGATCTAGGTACTTGATAGTGACCAGAAGACATGCAAGGTTATAGAAAAAATGAAATAATTGGATACCGCTGATCGTAATCGAATTTCGCAGTCTAAAATCGACACTTATTTAAAATCCTGTTTGCAAACCAGAATTAGGACTAGCGTATTCTGAAACCGATTCGTGGATGATGCCAACTTCCATCATTTCTGCAACCATTTCCCGTTCTTGCTATTATATATTTTATATATTTACAAGCTAACCTGCAAGGTTTGTATACAACAGGGCATTTAGTATTTCATTCGATACTCATCTCAGTGAAGCCCGCACATCCTAGTTCCTTCAAGGAAGTTGCGAAGTGCTTGTGCATCTCTAACAAGATCATTGTTCTTGCTACGACTCGTTGATAGAATCACATTGGCTCATTTCAATACCTATACCTACGGAGCACTTCTGGAAATTACATTCCTAACGACTCGCACCTTCGTGCCTTTCGATAAAATTTCTCCCATTCGTAGTTTATAAAGTTTTGATGAAGGGTGCACGTAAACATAAACATGACTATTCCTGACACGGTACGTTCCTCCGCTAACAAATTTCACTTGACTCCGGTTTACCAATAATTTTCCTACTCAAAACGTAATGACTCCGTTCACTAGAGTCTCGACACAAGCTTTAACTACGGCTGGACCGTAAACGTCATTATCAGCGATAACTAATACGGTGATTTACGGGCAGAGCTGATTCACAACATCAAAAGCATTAAAGTTCTTCTGCATTTTTGTATACCACGATATGCGGTTGCTCCGTAAAAGAAAGACCTATCAGCATCTATCGAAACCTGTTCTCAATTACTTGTGACGTTACAGTAGTTTTACATTATAAATATTTAAGTCTTCAGAAATACTACCTTTCGAGAGTGAAACGCACTTCCCAAAACCCTTCATAGGTATAGTAGAGATGTCGTGACGCGGTTCTAATAAACATACTGTGAACTCTTAACACTTCAGCAAGCCCAACAAGCAGATATAATGAATATATTGTCTAACTCTGTACTCATATTCATGCAAATGCAAGAGTATTGTAACGTATTATTATTAGTTTCAATAATATGCATGTCACCTGAATAGCAGAGTATACTCGAATATAGTTTCCGTATACATTATTTACATGTTTACTTTATCATCGAAATGTCTGTTCGTTGTGTGTATTTTAATTAGTTGTTCGCGATGAGAACAACACATTGCGTTAGCGTTAGACCTAAAGGTTTAATCCAGGGTTTATCACTCAACACCTGGATGAAACACTTAATTGTACGTTTACCATCAATATCACATCCGTTCAGTTGAGCAAGTATCTCAGTCAGAGGTTCGCCAAACTAACTTTTCCGCTTAAGCAAATCCTTCAAGGTTTATTCATAATTTTGCTCAAATGGAAACATTTAACAACATTTCATCAAATATATTCATCTCGAACGAATAGTATAGAGTTTAGACTCTCATGCCACATCCTAGCTAATCCTCATAGTTTCTGCATTACAAGAAGAATGATAGTTATTTTCTTTCCCAACTGTATACAATGGCACATTGGTTAACTTTCTAATTGAAATATCTATGCGCTGGCTTTTAATCGAGGGGTCAAAGTCAGATCGAATGTTTGTGGTTCATCTTACCATTACTGTTAAATGTCATAATTTACATTTCGACTACTTAATGACTCTTAGATTTAAAATATATTTCGAAGTAAAAATTGGACTGTCTGACCGTTTACTCAGCTTTGAAGTCAATGCGCCGATTTCGACATCTGATGCTCCCCGGAGCCGCTGTACATCGACGTCGCAGCAGCCACGAGCAGCGACCTGGTGCATAAAGCGGCATTTGCTCGCGTTGCAGCAACGGGCTATGTGTACGTTGCAAGCTTCTGTCTCGAAAATCTTCATCTTGTTATCTTGAATGCAGAACCCGTGTTTGTCTGCGACTTTTTCTATTCGAACAGGAGCTCAATATTTCGATAGATGGCGGCGTGCTTAACCGCTTTTGAAGTAACTACTCTTCTTACAGCATCGTTACTCTGAAACTTATGCATGGGAGCTGTGTACAAGGAGCTATGTAAAATAATTAAAAACTCCTTTTTTTCAGAATAAAATTACTGCAAGGTACTTGAACATTATTCGTGATATTTCGGTAACGATCCTTTGAAAACCAATTATGTTTGCAGTTGCATGGTTCATTGCTTACACTGAACTATTGAGAGACCACGAAGAATATTGCAATATAATTTAACAAACAGATGATATACACCAACGGTTACATATATAAAATTAAATTACGCTTTGTGATGTTATTTCAAAATTATAGGGTATCTCGGAAACAACGCTGCCTAGCTCAAATTAACGTTTAATTTTTTTTTTTTTTTTTAGACACCCAAATAAACACCGCTACGTTTAGCAACTAGATGTTGAGATGTGTAATGTAATATTTAAAAACTTATACCATTTCGTACAAAGGTATAACACTAACAAAAATGTTAAAGCGATGGCTCAATTCTCAAATCTCGCAAATCCAAAAATTTCGAAATTTTGATGTCATCTGTGTATGATGCCGTAACAGACACCATGCAATCATCGTATCTTCAAATTGTTTTTAGTTTTGTTTTTTTTGTATTTACAAAAATAAAACTACCTACATACTTAGTAAATCCATTACACATGTTTAAGAATTATACGTAAGTCCATTTATTTAATAATTTTATCAGATATAAAAATAATGATTACAACAAATATAAGCCCAATTAATGATAGATATTTAAATAATGCTATTTGTTTATGTTTTATAATTAGTAAGGTACTTAATATTTTTTTTTTTCTTCTGTAATATTTTTTTTTAACATTTGGAGATACGAAGTTCTTAAATGAAATCATCCGTATTTAAATCAATTAGCCACTATAATCTAAATAAAATGAGGAAAGTGGGCCTATCCCACTTCTGAAAATGTAGGATATCTCAAATAAAGGTAAAACTGACAGTACAATAAAACTCACGTGAATACTGTAGGGTAGATATATATTCTTCCATTTCAATACACTTTTAAACACACGTCCGAACTCGATGCTGGCCACGAGCAAATAGGCCGCCTAAATTTACTGTTCTACCGGGGTAAACATTCGGTGTTGCCCGTTACATTCGTTTCCACTCCCCAAACATGAACAAACGAATACAATATTTCGAATTTATATCAAATTAATATATCTATTTTTGTAAACCTAACACATACAAGTGAAGCTAATATAAAGCGTGTAATAAAAAATGCAACAACTCAAGACAAGATTGCGAGGTGAAGCTGAACGATTGGTACAACACCTAGTAAACACACTAAGTGCTGATAACTGAATTAAAGTCGGTTGTAACAGACATAGCCAAATTTAAAAATGAAAAAGAGACCATGAACGTTTTTGAGGGTAGTTTTAACTTTGTGGATACCTGTGAGAATGAATCATCAGCAAATGCAGCGAACAACTCCTCTTCAAGAACAAATTCACCGAGACATAAACAATTGAAACCGATTTCACAAAGATTGCTCAATAAAAGTCCAAATGTATAGGGAAGAAATGAGAAACAACTATTTGAGGGTATTTCTGCAAAAAATGCAAACGGTTCTAGAACATCTGTTCCGAAGCCCGAGTCATCGTTACCTGGCAATAACGGTGTAGACACAAATATAGTCGCCCATCCACAGAAAAAATCCTTCGCTCAAATATTCAAATTTAAATTCAAAATCATTTATTCAATTAAGACACAAAGTAACATTTATGAACGTTAAATTGAAGCTACTGTTAAAAATCATAGATCAACGCAAACAGACGCCACAGCATGTACTGGATTGTCGAGGTAAATTAGGTGAAAACACCAAAATTTACTGCCTGCTTGTGTCGATCTATAACTTCCAGTTTCCAAAATACGTAGAGCCTTATGAGAAGAATACTGGCAAAGAAACTCATGGCCACTCTTTTTAAAAGTCAGATCTTCAGGTACAATGATATTAGTGTTACATAAAAGGTAAGCATGATGCAATCTGTTGCCACCTGAATTTCATTTTATTGAAATGCTCCAAAAGCTAACGTACAAACAAAAAATATCACTCAGTGATACCGTTGATGGTTCGAACCTATTAAACATAGAAATCATTCAAGGTGCACATCAGTTACACAGTCTACTGTTAAAACTAATTCGTGACTGGATTAGGAGGCTAGAGTTGCAGTTGAACGAACCAAAATAATAGTATAGGCTAAAGCATCGCTGACTAGGCCGACCAGTCACCCCAAGCAACACCCGTTCACGAGTATGACGCATGGACCAGCCATCGTCTCCTTCGCCATATCAGAGGGAAAGAAACGACCCGCCCCATGACGACGCCGCAAGCAATGACATTTTAGTGAGCATGACGAACCATAGTCGAGATACTGATAAAAATCACTACTAGTCAAAATTACCATAATAATCGTCACGCATTACTTTCAACTAA
This sequence comes from Euplagia quadripunctaria, assembly GCA_963859945.1. Classification (NCBI taxonomy): domain Eukaryota; kingdom Metazoa; phylum Arthropoda; class Insecta; order Lepidoptera; family Erebidae; genus Euplagia; species Euplagia quadripunctaria. Next base: position 23,073,834 of record OY982571.1, on the reverse strand, counting down.
CAATGGTTTGTTAATAATTTAGCTTAATTATAAGACAAAGAAGTTTGTGTGTATATACCTAAAGACACCTTAAGCCCAAGACTGTTTGTCGTTTAGATAATCGTTGATCGTATAGTAGGCTTTCCTAATAAGGTGATTTTTTACAGTTCGCTTAAATTTATCTACAGGAAGGTAAAGCTTATCTGGATCACTTTGAGTCCAATCTAAATTGGAAACTTTATCACTAATGTTATTACTAAAATTCAATAATCGGTTACTAGTCATGGGCCTGCATATAGTTTTGTTTATTCTATTTTCTTTTATACAAGGAAATGTAACAAATTGCCCACAGTGATCAAATGTTAAATCACTTAAAAGTGACCTATTTAAATATTCCCAATTGCAAAAGATGTTATCTAAGCAAGTTGCCGAGTGAGAAGTAATTCTTGTTGGCTCAGAAAATAAATAATTTAAGTCAAATGATTCAAATAGGCTCACTAATCTTATACTGATAGGACACTTTTCTAATATGTTAATATTGAAATCTCCACAAACTACCAAAACCTTACTACTGACACATAAACGCTTCAAAACTTCTTCCATAACTAACTCAAATATGCTAAAGTCACTCTGTGGTGGCCGATACACACTAACTATAATATGGTGTTCCAGTTCTACACAAGAAAGCTCTACAGTGCGCTCAACAGACAAATTTACAACATCTTTCCGGTTTTTGCACTTAATACTATTACGGACAAAAATTAAAGACCCTCCATGAATTGACTTCTTTCTTACATACACACTTCTAGCAGAATAAAATTCATTATCTAGTATTAACTGGTGTGCCTGTAGCCAATGCTCTGTGATACAGAGCACATCAACATTATATTTATCAAAAAATAATTCTACTTCAAAGTCTTTCCTAGATAATCCTTGAATATTTTGATGAACTAAGTTTATGGTCATTGACTTTTTTACTTTATTGCTACAATTTTTTTTATTTTTATTTTTACTAACAATACCATTATTGAGTAAATGATTTGATATGCAAGAGATAGGCTCTATTGTCTTAGCAATTACTTTAAAGAATTTATGTCACAATGTGCGGCCAAGCTATTGCCTGAATGAATATTAGTAAAGACATTATTAATTAGCTCAGAAGGAGCACTATGTGAAGCCAAATTTGGCTACAGTGTTCTGACATTCTAAGGGGTGCTCTATAGGAGCTGTCAGGTTAGCCAAGTTCTTGGCTGTTATTCTAAAATAATATGATAACGAAACAGTTATCTGTCTTTTAAAATAATACGGCAGATAATAACTATCTGTGGTCGAAAAAACATTATCATTCCACACACACAATCCTATTGATGTCAATTAAATGAAATTTGTTATAAAATCTACCATTAATTTGGCTTGTCAAATTAAACATAGTCATGTTTAAATTAATCCTAATATTTTTTTCATGTTGAGACAACCCTTTACTAATTGGCAGTGTAAATAGTACTATTTTATTTACATTGAGTTCCGATAATTGTTCAAAGTATTTTATGAATGTTTTTTTACTTACAGTACCCCATTGCCACTGAAAATTATGAGACTAGTATTTGTATCAAAAGTTGCACTAATAGCCTTTTCTAGAATCATATTATATGGTAGGTTTGGCATACAAAAGTTGCTGAAAGAATATTCCTGATTTGAGTTTGACATTGACATACCTAAACCTTTACCAATTTCATCGCTAAACATTATTATATTGCTATTGGTACTGTACAATTGATGTTGAATAGTTGTATTGCTATTCTGGAAATTAAATACATTATTGACACATGTTACTGGCAAACTGTCTAAAGAACTAGTGGTTTCATTGTGGTTATCAGAAAACAACAATGAATAATTCCTACAATTGCATGAATTAACTAGTTTACCTATTGCCAAAACTTGTTTCCTACTTTGTTTTTGTGAAATCTCATATTTACTACTAATAGTTCTCAATTGCTCCTCAAGTTTCTTAATTTCTGTTTGAAGAGCTCCTGTGTCCTCAAAATATTGTGAAGACATGTTATCTACCTCTATGGAGTACATATTAACCTGATCAATTAATTGCATTCTCTGCCTATTTAATGCTACACACTCTATAAAGAACTTATGTTTAAAATAGTAAATGAGAAGGGTGAATGGAAAATGAATAATAAAAACGAGCAGTGGAAGAAGGTGCAGAGAAAAAGATACAGAAATAGATTCATTAGTTCCAAGGGTGAAGCGAGTATAGAACCAGAAGGGAAATTCAAAGCGGCGGATATCAAAATACCGCTTTTCATAAACAATGTACATAAAGATACATTGCCAGAAGATTATACAGTTACATATCACAGAAAACAGGAATACAAGTCTCTCTAGAGAAGATTAGTATGTGGAAAGAAAGAGAATACGATGCATATAAAGTCTTAGTCCCACAACAAAAGTTGAACATCTTTATGAATGCACGACTATGGCCCGACGGAATCTCGTTCCGTCGCTTTGTTTACAAAGTAGGACTATCGGTGACTCAACAATCTACCAATAATGAATAAAGACATATTGAAAAACAAACTGTATACCATGGTTAGTTTTAACTGTAAGTCTATCAAAAGGTCCATTGATAGCGTGAAGTTATTATGTGGGTCAGCAGTAATCGTAGCCTTGCAGGAAACATGGCTCATGCATGAGTCATGACTTGGCATTCCTCGGATCTATAGACGAAGAGTTTGCACACACTGGGATATCGGCAGTGGACTCAACAGCCGGCTTGCTACAAGGCAGGCCGCACGGAGGTGTCACCTTGCTGTGGAAGAAAAGCGTATTTCAGAATGTGTCTGTGATAGATTGTAATTGTGCGCGTATATCGGCTATAAAAATAGTTTTATTTAATAAATCGATATTGGTGTTCAGTCTTTACATGCCTACTAATTGCGCAGAAAATCTAAGTGAGTATACAGACTGCTTGAGCCAAATCTACGCCATCATCGAGGACCAACAGGTAGAATCTTCATATATTCTTGGTGACTTTAATTCTCATCCAAACGAGTTATTTGGTCGCGAATTACATAATTTCTGTGTGGAACAAAAGTGGATTTGCGCCGGCAATCGAATGTTAGGTGCAAACTCGGACACTTATACTTTTATAAGGGAGGCACACGGGTGAAAAAGATGGTTGGATCACTGTGTGGTGACAGAATCAGCATTTGACTCCCTTAAGAGTATCGAAATAATGTATGATGTAACTTGGTCGGATCATTTCACCATGTTTGTTGTAATTATTGTAGTAATTTGGAACATCACCTGGCTATTGATTATATTTATTATAAAATTATTGGAGTATTGAGCGCTGCGGCTGTTGCAACCTATGACAAACCGCATTGTAAGAGGAAAGGTGGCTATATTAAAGGCTGGAATGAGCATGTTAAAGAAGCCCACCGGGAGGCCAGACTCATGTTTCAGGCATGGGTTTTATCGGGTAAACCTTCTCAAGGTCATGCTTATGAAACTAGAAAACAATTTAAAACTAGACTGAGATTTTGCCAGGATCAAAAGGATCAGATAGCAATGGACAGAATAGCTTCTCATCACGACAGTAACGTACCAACGAAATGTACCAACAGTCTGAGTCATGGTCCGGCCCGCCCGGTTAGTGTTGATGGACTAACCGAAGCCAAAGACATAGCAAACATGTTCAGAAATATGTTTATTGTCAGTTCACCGCTGAGCTCGTCACCACCTGGAACTGTAAACGAACTTCCACCTTCAGACCTAATTAGGTTTACTGCTAGAGAGATCAGAAATACCATATCTCAGACGAAACGTGGCAAGTCTCCGGGTCATGATGGGCTCAGTGTGGAACATTTAACATATGCTGGTAGACATATACCTCGAGTCTTGGCGTTATTGTATAATTTATGTATTTCGCATTCATACTTGCCCAGTGATATGATGAAAACAATTGTGTGCCTATCACTAAATATAAAACAGGTGACATATCTGATAAATTAAATTACAGGCCAATATCACTGGCCACTAAAATAGAGCCTTCTGAACTCTTTCCTTCAAAAGCATATCACGTTGCACGATGCACAGCATGGTTTTCGACAGGGACTCTCGACCGAAACGGCAATCTTATGTTTAAAAGAGACAGTGAAATATTACACTAACAGGTAAACTCCTGTGTTTGCTTGGTTTCTTGATATGTCCAAAGCTTTCGACATGGTAAATTACGAAAGCTATGGTCGAAAATGTTAGAATCAAATATCTCCTTAGGGGTAATTAACATCTTTAAATTTTGGTATCAGCACCAAGTAAATTATGTAAGATGGTCAGATGAGCTATCAGATGAATATAGATTGCAATGTGGGATCAGACAGGGGGGGTTAACTTCCCCAATATTGTTCAATTTATATATTGATGCGCTAATTTGTGAACTTAGCTGTATGAATTCAGGTTGTTATATAGATGGAGTAGCCTTTAACAACATAAGCTACGCGGATGATATGGCTTTACTAAGCCCTTCAGTCAATGGTCTGAGAAACCTACTGCAGCTGTGTGAGAGATATGCTGCTGAGCACGGTTTAAGATACAACGCGAAGAAAAGTGAAGTTCTTGTTTTCGGTGATAAATCGTCAGTTCATTTATCCTCGTTTACCTTAGCTGGCGGGATCTTGAATCGTGTTCAACAGTTTAAATATCTTGGGCATATAGTAACGTCAAATATGAAGGACGATTTAGATGTCGAACGGGAACGAAGAGCACTGGCGGTTAGAAGCAACATGCTGGTCCGAAGGTTTGCACGTTGCACGTGTGAAGTAAAATTGACGCTTTTTAAAGCGTATTGTCAGACATTTTACACGTGCAGTCTTTGGACCAGTTGTACGCAGAAGACCATTAGTGCTCTCCGGGTCCGTGCTCTCCGGGTCCAGTATAACAATGCATTTAGGATGTTGTTGGGGCTGCCACGGTGGTGCAGTGCCTCGGGCATGTTCGCCGATGCTCACACAGACGGTTTTACAGCAATCAGGCGAAAGCGAGTGGCTTCACTGCTGTAGAGGATACGTGGTAGCCCTAACCGTCTCCTGAGTGTCATTGCGGACAGATATGACAGTCCCATAATTAATTATCTATGCCAATTGCATGTACTAACATAGTGTTAAGGTCAATTGTATACTAACGAATTATGGATATATTCTGAAATAAATGGATTATTATATTATTATTATTATTACTACAACTCCTGCAGGGAAATACTAACGCATCGCTATGATAACCAGCGTCTTAAGTTCAGTTTTTTCGTGAACACTATGCTCAACTTGCCTCTTATGTACCACCCAGAAGGCTACAGCCTAAAGTAGTTGCATGACGTTATCACAGAGTGTATGAACGGGTTGACGAACATCGGAATAAATACAACTACGTGGGATACACTTATAGTGCATCTAATGTCGCAGAAACTTTCTACTACAACCTATACCTACTACATGAAAGAACTACAAGATCACAGAGAGCTGACCCACTTGGATCAATTTCTTTATGGAAACCAAATTTATGGCGTATGAAAGCATGAGGAGTGTGAAAAGGGAAATACCTAATATAAAAAAACAAAAGACGCCAAAACCTATTAATTAGCAAACCATTCCCTACAAGAAGGCCGTATTTCGAGTCGAAGAAAGCATATCATTCAACATCTGGGACATTTGGTCAATGCCCGCACTGCGGAGGAAGGGAAGTGTTAATGCATTGTAAAAAGTTCATCGACATGGACTCAATACAGCGGAATGATACTGTTGCAAAATTACAGTTGTGTAAAAACTGCTTATACAGCCATGGCAATACGGAATGCACTTCGACAAACACATGCAAATAATGTAACATGCGTCACCACACTTAGTTACATAATAATTTCGCAAGAAAATCTGTACCTACATACAGTGTACCAACAGTGGAAAAAATAATACTTCACGAACCTCTACTTCTACTCAACAAGGATCTACTCATCTTGCTACTACCGAGATGGAGATACTGTTAGCTACTGTGTTCGCGGTGTGGCCGGCTTGACCGGATTGATACCACGGCCTCACAGTAAACCGGCAGTGAAAGAATGCTTGCATTGCTTTTCGCCGAGTGAGTGAGGGTACCGGAGGCCTTAACCCTTCTCTCTCCCCCCTTTTACCCTAGTCCCCCTGGCAGAAAGTCGCCACTGCGTTAAAACACCTGTCGCTACCGGCCATGGAGCGTAGGATAGCCGGCAGCGAGAGATCGACTCCGACTACTGCAAAAAGAGCAAGATGCTGCATCACCCAAGCCGGACTAACCTCAAGTATGTGCTACGCCGTGTCCTCTCCGCAGTCGCAGTGGTGGCAGGTGGGACTCAATTCCCTCCTAGCGACCGAATGCAGGTATTTTCCGAAGCAGCCGTCCCCAGAAAGCACCTGTGTCGGTAAGGGTCCCGTGCTGCCGCCCCGCCCACTCTACTATTACCGGCTGGAGCGCCTCCACGGTGGCAAGGCCAGCACGTGGAGCCTCCAGCCGGGACGACCATTGATCCATAATTGCTCTGCGTGCAGCTTCCAGCCACACGCGGATATCTTCAGGTGGTGGCCGACTGCCACTTCCCGCCCGGTATTCTGTCGTCAGCCGATATACCTCGGTGAGCACCTCCGCTTCCAAGTTCCACGGAGCTGTTCCGGCCAGAGCGCAAGCTGCCAGTGTGAATATGGTGCGATATCCACGTATAGCCCTGACCGCTATAACCCTTTGGGCTCGTCATAGATCCACATCTATCTATCTACACACATCTATCTATTTATCGTATTACGGACGGTCAGGGACTCCGCCCACACTGGTGCGCCATACAGCGCCATAGACCGGACCACTCCGGTAAAAAGCTGACCACATGAAATACTGAGTCCACCAAGATTCGGCATAAGCCGTCCTAGAGTGGACGCAGCGACGACAAGCTTCAAGGCGAGCCAGCGAAAGTGCTCGTCGAAGTGCCACCTCGAGTCTAAAACCAGGTCCAAATATTTTATATTGGATCGGTACGAGAACCGAACGAACCTCGATCGATGCGTCAAACGGCGGATGTCGATGAGGTCCATGAAAAATGAGGGCCACCGTCTTTTCCAACGCCACTCGCAGGCCTAACGCCTCGATCCGTCCAACTACCTAAGAGACTCCCTCTGTGGCTAGGCGTGCCACTTCTTCAAAGATTCCCCCTATAATAATAATATTAATAACTTCACACATCTCAAACACGGCCGTCTGATTCCAAAAAAAACTAGGCAGAGCCTGTACTATGGTAACCAGACTGCTGATAAACATACTTATATATTTCTAAATACATACATATTATAGATAAATTACACCCAGACACAGAACAAATGATCGTGCTCATCACACAATTATTTGTCCTGGGTGGGAATCGAACCCACGACCTCTGGCTTAACAGTCAGGGTCACTAACCGCTAGACCAACAGGCCAGTCAAGGCCATCGTGTCATTGGCATAGCAGATGACTTCCAGCCCTGGGAGCTGTACGGTTGAGACATAAACCCCTCCTATCGCACATTGTAGACGTGCTTCCTGTACCAATATTTAAATATATTTAAAAGCCCTTATAGTAAGTGATAGCGTGCTTAACAGACAGAACAGCTGACTCAGTGGACATGCCCTGCCCTGTCTGTACCCAAACTGGTTATCGTGATGTTTGACATATTTATTTAGCTGTGCATTAAGCACGCTATCAAACACTTTACATATTACCGTTGCCAGTGAGATAGGCCTATAGTTAGTCTTATTCGAGAGATATTGGCAACACCACGGTCTGCAACATCTTGTCTGGTAGGTGGCCATGACCCACACAAAAATTTAACAGTATAAACAAAACTGGGCAAGTGCGGGCCAGCAAACTTTAAATGCTCTATTTACTGCTACTTAATCAACATGATGTGAGGCTAGTTTATCCATTTTTATTTGTGTCTCATAATCCTGACACCATTTTATATACATACAAAGTTTCATTTCGATACGACAATTAGAAGTACCTACTTCTAATTGTCGTATCGAAATAAAACTTTGTATCTTTGAAAATCTTTTATTAGCTTCACTAGTAACTAACTATGTTAACAAATTTTGGAATCTTATTTTAACCTTCAAATTGGCTTCCAAAATTTGTTTACATAGTTAGTTACTAGTACTATATTGTATAACGCCAGCAGCCATGCGCATGCAGAAGGAACAGCTAATGTTCAGCTAACGTCCTCGGTATAAATAAAGCTGGTTACCCATTTTAAACGGTCACTCGAACAGTATGTAAATAGGCAATATGTTATTTAATTACTGTTGAGTAATTCTTTGTACTGTGCAAAATAATTTATTTATATCATCCTGCTCTCTCTCTCTTAGGTGAAGACCACATCATCAAATTTACGGATGGCGGTTATTTTTCGATGGAATGTGGGATAAACGTGACACTGGATAATGAAGCACTGCCACGCTTCACTGATGAGGTGCGAGTCGGCCGCGTAAACTTGATCAAATGTCCACCGCCCACACAATCGTATGTGCACGCACTTCGAAGACTTAATGTAACTGCTCTCAATAATCTCACCATCCGGCAAGCTAGTCGCATGATCTCCGGTATCCATCTTGCGGGGCTCAATGTGAACTCACTAGCATTGGTGAATCTCACCATCGCTCCCGATGCATTTGATGCTTACAATGCCACTCACTTACGCCTCGACAGCGTGAAATCGGTAGCCATCGAAAATCTGCCCTCTTCACTACAATATCTACATCTAATTGAAATAGGTATCAGAAATCTAACCCGCGCGATCTTTCAGAATCTTCCCTCTCTTATTAAGCTTACTGTACGCGAAGAAGGTACGATTAAGGTGGAGGCGGCGGAGACCATAACTGAACTGGCTTTGGAGGCTCATTCCGTGTGGCTCGACCCTGCGTTGCCGGATAAACTCGAGAAAGTCACGCTTAATGGTTGGGCGGAGCTCGCGCCGATTCCATGGAAATCGTGCAAAGGTTTGAAGGTACTGGTCATAGATGGAGAGGTAAACAGTACGCTGCCAGAAGGCTGGTTAACGAATTGCAAGTCGCTAAGTAATCTGTCAGTTAAAAATTGCGGCTTGGAGAAACTACCGAACGGACTGTTGGACAACTCGAGATCGCTTTCATTTCTCAACTTGTCTGGAAATCGCCTTAAAGAACTGCCAAGGTAAGTGTGTGCGTCGGAGACTCGAAGATAATATAATAATATTTGAGGTCAAACTTCTTAGACAAAGAAATTTTATTAATATAGCCCTAGCAGCCAGAGGTACCCTCTAAATAGGATTGCCAACTTTTTTCAAGAAATAAAGTATATTTAGGTCTGAGAAGGATAGTAAACAGTATTTTAGAAAAATTAACAGTATTTTATGTATTATTTATTTATTTAATGTTTTGAATACATATTTTCTTGAACTTCTCGCAGAACTAAGAGAAAATTTAGAGTCTTTTTGGAAAACCTCATATACCTCACCACGGTTATAATTGAAATTAAAATAAATGAGGAGCTAATTTTTTATCAAATTGATATTGCCTCTGAAATTCGAGTTAAAAGAAAACAGTATTTTGGATACTTTATTTTTGTTCAACAGAAAAAATTATAATACAGTGAAAAACAGTATCCTTAATACTGTTTTTAACAGTATAGTTGGCAACCCTACCTCTAAATAATGCAACTACATTTTGTTCTCTTCTGATGAATTATGACCATTTTATAATAAAATATAGTTCAAGTATATTAAAACCACCTCACTCTCAATAAAATACAGCTATCGCAAGAAATTAGTATACATAAATACATAAAATCGTAAAAGTGGTTTGTCCTTTTTTTTAAATCTGTCAGAATCCTGTAGTTCTAGAAAAACTGAACAACAACGTAGAAACACCTGTACAAAATAGAAAAACATACCGTCTCAAGAGTTCTATCTCTTATTTGCAGTGGTTTATTTGGTAAGACGAAACAACTGAACGAACTGGACCTATCCAACAACAACTTGACGAATGACACCTTTAACAAGCTGGTTTCGGTGACGTCACTGCACAAGTTGTGGCTCAATGACAACAGACGTCTCGGCGATGCGTGCCCCACTAGTAACGGTGTGTATATGTTATGGACCAAGTGATTTATATTATTCAAAATGCCCAGACCCAATATGAGTAGGTAATGCGATAAAAACGATTGAAATAAAGAAATTGACCGGGCTTTATGGATAATGTTCTCTGCCGAATAGGTGGGAGTAATAAAAATATGTGTTTCAATTGTTTTAATGAGAACATTCGTTATTATAATTTATGTAAAAAAACAAATAATTATCACTCAGAACAATATACATACATGTTCCTTTTATATTTGAATTTAAAACTAAAATGCACTGCAGCGCTAAAACAATAATTTTTTGTCAAATCCAACAATATTAACAAGTAGGTAGCGCTTGATCGCTTTTGAGCTCTACTTTTCTCGCGAACGTAAGGTCGGAAGCGCCATGAAAATCACGGCGCTTAGTCGTTTTGATCAACGAACTGTTAAAACAATTTGTTTTCATAGATTTAGCGCCAAGCTACAAAACAGAACGGACAAATAGTTTATACCTAAAAAGCTTTATTCGAATTCAAACTGAGTAAATAGTGCTTTTAGTAGTAATTTTGCCAGTTTCTATTTTTTGTAGAATGCATCGCGATATCCTACTAATATTATAAAGGTGAAAGTTTATAAGGATGTATGGAAGTTTCTTACTCTTTTACGCCAAAACTACTGTATGGATTTTAATGAAACTTTACAATAATATAGCTCATACATCAGAATAACATAGGCTATTATAATGACCGATTTGAAAAAAACTAAAAAAAACCGTTCTGTTATACCCAAGATAATCAAATTAAATAAAGACAAATTAGGTAAATACTCCTGTTGTGATCGTGTAATTCACGTGTTATCTTGTTACAGGTATCCTAAGTAGGTACAAACCCGGTGTCAGTTCTTTATTTTATTGATCTATGATGTACTTATATAATGGCGGCGCTGCCAAGCCAATATTATGATTTTAATTTATTAGTTTGTGTTGGCTTTAGTAAAAGTTTGTACACTTACTGATGAAATGTCACACCACAATTATGTTTTAAATGACTTGTACACGTTTTAAAATCATAATTAGGCATTTTTTCGATTATTAAAAGTAGATGAAATACGTTCGAGCGTAAACTCCGACTGATATCACTGCGGTGCAGAGGCCGCTGTTCGCGTTACAAACTTTTCTTCGCGGTGTCTACTCTATACGCTAGTAATAATAACTCAGTGGTAATTATTCGCTTTTCAAGCTTATAGCCAGTTTAACAAGAAAAACCGTGCATCATGGGTTTTTTAGGGGTTTCGATGCCGACATACCAGTTTACCGTTAGCCCCGGCGAGGTGATAACGTCGTTTTCACTTTGATGACATTTTAGGTTGCACGGTTTTTTTAATTGCAATAACTACATCTATCAGACATACACACCTTTACAACCACACAGACGGTGTTCTAGCTCTTTTTCTCCTGACGCCATTCTAACACACTCGCTATATATTCATTTAGATTTACACATCCTTTTTCTTAAAAGTAACTAGTAATTATTACAGGTCTACGCATAAGCTTAGTAAACTATCGTAAAGTATACTAAGTTTATGGGTCTACCTCATCTCATGGCACCAATAAAAAAATAGTGATTTTGACATGGGTGTCACACGTCACCTTTTTTTTTTTTGGAAACCCTGTGGAAACCCCCTCGGGCCGTCACCCCTCCTGGGTTTTCGGTGGGGTGGTGTGTCGGAATCGAACCGACTAAAACCACACGGTGTGCCATACTGCGCCTTAAGTAGGAGGGACCCGGGAACAGCTTTTATTAAGACATCCGGAACCCTCCTAGCGCCTGCCCGCAATAGCGCGGGCACCACCTTCGGCTAAAAACCTCTCAATTAGGCGACGTCCAGGCACACGCCACTATAGTGGATGGAGGGGAAAACCCGTCCCAACCACCGGCGGCCGCACTCAAGGCGGCATGAGGCGCTGGTAAGGCGTCCGTCCGAGTGGAGGTCGTCCTCCCGGACCCTTTCCGCCGCCTCCTTCTGCGGGATGACTTCCTCACAGAAGGTTGCGACCGCGGTAAAATTCTTGTCGCTACCGGCCATGGAGCATATGACGGCCGGTAGCGAGAGTTCACCTCCGATGACTGCAGTGAGGGCCTGACGCTGCGTCGCCCAGGCGGTGCAAACCGCCAGCGTATGCTGAGCCGAGTCCTCACTGCAGTCGCAGTGGTGACAGGCGGGACTTAGTTCCCTCCTAGCGACCGAGTGCTGGTACTTCCCGAAGCAGCCGTGCCGGGAAGAACCTGCGTCAGCCGGAAGGAAAGGGTCCCGTGCTGCCGCCCTGCCCACTCGACGATGACCGGCTGGAGCGCCTCCACTGCGGCAAAGCCAGCACGTGAAGCCTCCAGCCGGGACCACCAACGAGCCATGGTGGCTCGGCGAGCGGCCTTAGGCCATTCGCGTACCTCTTCGGCCAGGGGCTGACTGCCACTTCCCGCCCGGAACTCAGCCGTTCGCCGATATACTTCGACGAGCACTTCCACCTCCAAATCCCACGGGGGTGTCCCTGCCAACGCGCACGCCGCCTCCGTCGACACGGTGTGGTATCCGCGTATGAAACAATTTTATAAACAAATTACTTAAAAAAATCCTAACCTATGTTAATAACTGCCCTTGTTTAATGTGAAAACAGGCATAGCTAAATATTAATGGAAAAAAAATATTTTATTAACATTTTTTAGATATTTAATTTTGCAATAGTTATAAAAATCATATTTAACAAATTAATAAACTTTTATGAACATTTATCGCAGGATCTTATGAAGTATATTGTATATCAAAAGGGCTCCACGAAGTTTCAAATTTATAGGCCAATTATTTATACCTTTTATCCCATTATTTATGACAACGGGATTAGGAAAAAATTTGTAAGTTAACAATTGCATAACTTTTTGAAAAATGGCGATAAAACTTTTTTTCCAACGGGGCTCGATTCTTACAAGTGTTAAGAAGATACTAGATTTTTTTCTAATTTTAAAATGACATTTTATGTTATAAAAAAAATATTTTATCTGATGAACTTTCTTCAGCGGCGGCGCGCGCATGCCGTAACAGCCGCGCGGAGCCGTATTTTCAGCGTCAAATTAAAATTATAAGTAATGGGGATAGAGTTCCGGGAGTTGGGACTTTTATATCGGAAATTTCCTCTTTAACAAGCTATTTTCAAAATTGCTTAAATAATAATATTTTTCGAATTATTAAAGAAAAACTAAATATAATTTCTTTGTCATCTTATTTTGTTATAACAATTGCAATTTTTTACCTGCACCAAAATCCTTCAAAAACATTTTTCTAGAGGTAATTCTGAATCCAATGAGCTATCCTCATATTTTTAGGACCTTTATCTCTATTGGTGTTATACATGGGTAAAGACAAAAAATGTTGGTTTATTTTTAATTTTTCTTGAAGATAATTTTATAATTTGCTTGATATGGGGTTGTTTTATAAATGATAAGCAGTGGGCAACTGAATTCATGGATTCATGCAGTTACTAATATTTTCAAATATCCACATGTTTTCAGGGTGTCACTGCTTCAAGAGTTGCAGCACCTCCGGCAACTTCATCTGAGCAACACGGGCGCCAAGTTTATATGTCGAGATTTTCGAGAGAACATGTCGCTTCTAAAAGGACTTGATCTCAGCAACAATGACCACACGGCCCTTACGGTAATCACTAATTGTCTGATACACATCACCACGGTGACGCGAAACAATCCCAGTTAAAGTCATCAAACCACGTCTCCTTGTATCTGAGTTCCGGAGAGCATTTTGGACTAGGTACTTGGAGCAATGTGCACATTTATGTAACGAATTCAAAGTGGAAAACCTGGCTGAAGAACACGTAATGTTCCTAATCGCACAAAAAACAGTGCTGTATTACATTATTTCACTACATATCGTTAAACTATCTGGTGATGTAAAAGAGTGGCTGGCAGTTTTATTTGTCTGATTTCTTCTCACAAGGCTCAACTACTTGAAAACGGGTAGTTATAGGTAAGATCGCTATCTGCTAGTGTCCATCTGACACTGGTATTTATTTTTAACTAGCGACCCGCCCCGGCTTCGCACGGGTGCAATGATGATACTAAATATACTACAGAATGTCTTTATATACAACGTTCACATTTTTTGTCATTAGACAATACAAACATGTTTTCTTCAGAGATTGAAAGAGCGACATATAATTGGCCATGTGAAAAACACTCAACGCTCAAATCTAAGCCTGCAACATTGAAAGTTTGACCCTGCGATTTATTAATGGTCATTGCAAAAGATATCATTACCGGAAATTGTCCGTCCTTCTGGCCGGTACCACCCCAACCGCTATGTCCCTGCATTTTAAATCTGTAATATCTTCGAAAATATTCATTGAAATTACATGCTGTAAAGGGCCATTTTATCTATATTAAATGCACATGTACTTAAGGTACTAAATTGGATAAGGATTAATGCTGTATTGCTTAAAATCGCTTCGTAAATAAGCCATTATTTCTCGTAAAAAGTAAAGGGTAAAAAATGGTTATTGTGGGTTATCCCTAAGAGATAGACATATACCATCGCGGACTTTTTTGTAGACCTTTTTAAGGTGTACAATACTGTGGTACATTATTTTGATGATATATCTCGTAGGGTTCAGCCAGCGATTGCAATATAAACGCAATAAAAATGTGTTTATTTACGACATCACATTAGAAACCTCTAAAGTTGATAACTTTAGAGGTTTCTAATCTGATGTGTTTCCCTACTATATTATGCATGTATTATACATATAAACGTTCCTCTTGAATCACTGTATCTATTAAAAAAACCGCATCAAATTCCGTTGCGTAGTTTTAAAAATCTAAGCATACATAGGGACAGACGGACAGCAGGAAGCGACTTTGTTTTATACTATGTAGTGAAATGTATTTTTTTTTTTACTTTCGACAAAGCAACTTATTCTTGCAGTGACACTGTGTTGCAAAAATAAAAAAAAATTGATAAGTTTTAATTAAAAAAAAATATTTAAAATAGAATTAGAATTTTTAGATATTTTTATGGGTTTTCGAAAAAGCGCGATTACTTGAAAATTATAAATATTTTCTTAGATATTATTCTGTCACAAATTTGCACAAATTAAGAGCTACTCGTGTATGTTTATTCTACAGGCGGTTTTTGAGATACACGAATCTGCAAAACGTTACCCCAACAGGAAATGCAATATCTCGAAAACCTAAGACTAACCTAAGAATAATGCAAATTTTTAAAGTGCCTCAAATTCGTTCTCCAAAATAGCTCTTTTACTATTTCGATAAAAACTTTAATCTCGGCCGGCGACCCAGTGCGATTTCGGTCGGTGCGATTCCGGTTTAAAAACTCGGTCTTCTCTCGGAGCAGATAACATCGTAACGTAAGGGTGCGTCGAAGCGTTTCCTGGGATAATATCGAGTCTAACCTCGGACGATCGTCGTATCTCCCGAAAT
>OY982571.1:22990806-23057996 GCA_963859945.1 Euplagia quadripunctaria | reverse complement strand
TATCGAAATAGTAAAAGAGCTATTTTGGAGAACGAATTTGAGGCACTTTAAAAATTTGCATTATTCTTAGGTTAGTCTTAGGTTTTCGAGATATTGCATTTCCTGTTGGGGTAACGTTTTGCAGATTCGTGTATCTCAAAAACCGCCTGTAGAATAAACATACACGAGTAGCTCTTAATTTGTGCAAATTTGTGACAGAATAATATCTAAGAAAATATTTATAATTTTCAAGTAATCGCGCTTTTTCGAAAACCCATAAAAATATCTAAAAATTCTAATTCTATTTTAAATATTTTTTTTAATTAAAACTTATCGATTTTTTTTTATTTTTGCAACACAGTGTCACTGCAAGAATAAGTTGCTTTGTCGAAAGTAAAAAAAAAATACATTTCACTACATAGTATAAAACAAAGTCGCTTCCTGCTGTCCGTCTGTCCCTATGTATGCTTAGATTTTTAAAACTACGCAACGGAATTTGATGCGGTTTTTTTTAATAGATAGAGTGATTCAAGAGGAACGTTTATATGTATAATACATGCATAATATAGTAGGGAAACACTGATAACTTTAGAGGTTTCTAATGTGATGTCGTAAATAAACACATTTTTATTGCGTTTATATTGCAAACGATGGCTGAACCCTACGAGATATATCATCAAAATAATGTACCACAGTATTGTACACCTTAAAAAGGTCTACAAAAAAGTCCGCGATGGTATATGTCTATCTCTTAGGGATAACCCACAATAACCATTTTTTACCCTTTACTTTTTACGAGAAATAATGGCTTATTTACGAAGCGATTTTAAGCAATACAGCATTAAACCTTATCCAATTTAGTACCTTAAGTACATGTGCATTTAATATAGATAAAAATGGCCCTTTACAGCATGTAATTTCAATGAATATTTTCGAAGATATTACAGATTTAAAATGCAGGGACATAGCGGTTGGGGCGGTACCGGCCAGAAGGACGGACAATTTCCGGTAATGATATCTTTTGCAATGACCATTAATAAATCGCAGGGTCAAACTTTCAATGTTGCAGGCTTAGATTTGAGCGTCGAGTGTTTTTCACATGGCCAATTATATGTCGCTCTTTCAATCTCTGAAGAAAACATGTTTGTATTGTCTAATGACAAAAAATGTGAACGTTGTATATAAAGACATTCTGTAGTATATTTAGTATCATCATTGCACCCGTGCGAAGCCGGGGCGGGTCGCTAGTTAAAAATAAATACCAGTGTCAGATGGACACTAGCAGATAGCGATCTTACCTATAACTACCCGTTTCCAAGTAGTTGAGCCTTGTGAGAAGAAATCAGACAATTAAAACTGCCAGCCACTCTTTTACATCACCAGATAGTTTAACGATATTTAGTGAAATAATGTAATACAGCACTGTTTTTTGTGC
This sequence comes from Euplagia quadripunctaria, assembly GCA_963859945.1. Lineage (NCBI taxonomy): Eukaryota > Metazoa > Arthropoda > Insecta > Lepidoptera > Erebidae > Euplagia > Euplagia quadripunctaria. The sequence continues at coordinate 23,056,582 of OY982571.1, read as the reverse complement.
GATTAGGAACATTACGTATTCTTCAGTCAGGTTTTCCACTTTGAATTCGTTACATAAATGTGCACATTGCTCCAAGTACCTAGTCCAAAATGCTCTCCAGAACTCAGATAGAAAGAGAAGTGGTTTGATGACTTTAACTGGGATTGTTTCGTGTCACCTTGGTGATGTTTATCAGACAAGTGATTACCGTAAGGTCCGTGATGTCATTGTTCCTGAGATAAAGTCCCTTTAGAAGCGACATGTTCTCTCGAAAATCTCGACATATAAACTTGGCGCCGGTGTTGCTCAGATGAAGTTGCCGGAGGCGCTTCAAGTCTTGAAGCAGTGACACCCCTGAAAACAGGTGGATATTTGAAAATATTAGTAACCGCATGAACCTATGAATTCAGTTGCCTACTGCTTATATCATTTATAAAACAACCCCATATCAGTCAAATTATAAAATTATCTTCAAGAAACATAAAACAAAAACCAAACTTCAATATTTTGCCTTTACCCATGTGTGACACCAAAAAATTAAAGGAATATTTATTTATTTATCTCTTTGTTGTACACTTTTTAAATGAGATACAATTCAAACACAATGTAAACATTCAGGTATATCAATTGGCGGTCTTATCGCTCAAGGCGATCTCTTCCAGACAACCTTTGTACGGATATTAACAAATATATTTCAGGGTATATACTACCTATTGTAAACATTGAAGTGTTATTTAATTGTCAGATAACTTACGATAAATTGAAGCTCAAGATTTGACTTAGATAGTTTTTGCGAAAACAAGTTATGTTTGGCGAATCAACTTATCTTCCTAATTTTACATGCAAGTTACGGTTTTTATATTGTGACGTCAACATATCTCACTCTTCTAAAAGTTTGGTTTGCTATTAAAAACTGGCTCCCATTTTCACATTTATGTTTTTGATGGGATATCATTACTTTTTGTAAAGATATTATTATTATTCATCATTTAAGTAATCTGTAACATTATACATTAAACGCTTACAGGCAAAACAGAAATTTGTTAGAATCTGGGCTGTAATGTATTTCTTTCGTAACACAATTATTTGCAATGACACAATAATGTGAGAGCTGGCGCTGCCAGTTGCAGTTTGTGTTATTATTAGTTGTCTAAGTTTTATAAATAATCTGGTATGGGCGTTTCTCTGTAAACTGGGCAACTCATTGTCCCAGGCTAATTTTGTTTAAAAAATAAAAGATCGTAAATATTTCGTAGATAATTTAAAAAATTAATGCCTTAATCTACCGCTGCTCAACATTAAAAATCCATTAAAATAAACTGTATTACATTAAAAACCTTTTTATAGTCCTTAAAAACCAGTCCCCTGGCATGTCACCAAAGCAGTACAGTTACTTCAGACTAAATTAATCGAGACAGTATCTATTAGAATTAATCGAAATTTTATATTATTAAACCAATATTGTTTGATTGTTAATGAGACCTATTTATTTTACATAAATTTTATTTTACAATTAAAAAAAAGGTAATTAAACTTTGTCTTCGCATTTAGTGAACATTCCCCCTGTCTATATTTTAAATTACGTGTCAAGTAGCTGAATGGTTGAACAAAGCTTTTTATGCGTATAACGAAACGCAACAAGTCTGAAGTTTGCGCGGTTGTCGGCATGACGGCCCGGACGCCATCTTTGTTAGTAGTGTGCGAGTGTCCATCCGTAGAAGCTGCGTTGTAACCTGACAGTCAACAGTCTTCTGGTAAGTATTATTTTACTTCTATTTATGTATTTTAATGATTCCTTGAAATGTTTAAATTGTTATAATAGATACATATTTCCTATGTGCAGCAAAATAGGATAGATCAATTACATTTTGTAATACTCATTAATGACGTCAAATTAAACAGTCCCCTGGCAACAGTCCCCTGTAATTGTTCTGTAATTCTTTAATCCCACGGGATTAAAATCAAGTTCTACTGAGATAGTGATGAAAAATTTAAGCTGTTTTTGCAACAATGATTGTTGTACGCACTTTAATATCGGAAAAAAATATTTATGAAGACGAGCAAAAACTTAATGTAGAAGATGTGTACACTGATTCGGAATCTGAGAATGCGGCTGGACCTAGTTCAGCTATAGTACAAGCATTCAAAACTGGAGATTATATTGTTGTGAAATTGCTTGGCAAAACAAATATGGAATATAGATATGTGAGCGTAATTAACTAGATTGATGAAGAAGATGGCGAAATCCAGGTTACATTCTTAAAGCTCTGTGATAATAAAAGCCAATTATTTAGATACGATCATGATGACGTGGCAGACGTTACAGTGGACCAAGTCGTACAGAAGCTGTCTAATCCAAATATAGTTTTAAAAGGCAATAGAATGTTTTACAAGTTTGATTCACCTGTAGATGTTTTCGAGAAAAAATAAGACTTAAAATACTTTTTTTTTTACCTACTTTTGCTATATTCTATAAATAACTAATTATTTTTCGAGACTGATTCTATAGTATAAGTTTAAAGTACTGAAAGACCTTAGGCAATATATGTGATTTTAATTAATAATAAGTAAATATTAACATTACAGTGCTAAGTACAATATTATATAAAGATAGTTGATTTTGTAATTTTTTATTGTTCAGTTACTTAATTCTTAAGCTCCAAAGCTTATAATAATAAAAAACATTTAATTTTGGTACAAAAATTGTATTTTTGATTTAAGTTCACAGTTCCCTGGCTTTGGCAACAGTCCCCTGTATAAATTTTTCAGAATATGCTTAATATTTTCTAAAGTAATGGAAATATTTATGGTTCATTTGCCGTACATTAATAAATAGACGGATACTTGTTCCCTAAATAAAATGTATTATATTATGAACAAAAAAGTTGCCTAGACAGTTTTTTTACAATAGTTGCCCAGTTTACAGAGAAACGCCCGTATACTAAATGATAATAAAATCGATATTTCAGCACGGAACATAAACCTGCTCCTGCGAAAAAAAAATGCTATTATAATTTTGCAAGGCGCTAAGTGTTAGTAAAAAAAAAGTTGTTAAATAAGTTGTCTTGACATTGTTAAGAGCTAAATTTGTTATGTTTATGTGTCTTCTATTTTATGTATATATGTATTATACTTTTTTTTGACCCTTAAAATAATAATTTTTATTTTATTTCCTTGTAAAACCGGTGTTACTTTTTACGCAAGTTGTGACACCTTAAAATGTTGTGCATGTAAGTTTGTTATTACAGTTATATTTTTAGGTGTAAGTGATAATGTAGCAACAATTGGATGTCCAAATAAATAAATAAAAGTCGATTGTTTGAAAAATATTTTAAATCGTAAAAAATCATTGTTTTCAGATTTTTTCCTTTATATATATATATATACAATTACCTTGCTGGACGTCAAGTTTTACGTCTATATGTCAGTCAGTGATAAAAATACTGATTTTTAGATGTTAATATCTCAATGACTGTTTGAGGTGTATTTATGAAATTTGGGATTCTAGTTAGTCTAAGCGGTTTTAATAAATAAACCAAATTGCATGTGTTTATGTTAAATAGGTTTTGAGTTATGAAGGTGTCAAAAGACACGCGGCAGCTTGTCAAGCCAAGTTCAAGAAAAATGAACTGGGGACGCAGCAGCAGTGTGTTATATTACACGGACCATTTGGAACCACTTTTGACCGCTTAATCCTACTAATATTATAAACGTGAAAGTTTGTGAGAATATATGGATGTTTGTTACTCTTTCACGCCAAAACTACTGAATAGATTGAGATGAAACTTGGTATGTAGATAGCTGGAGATCTGGATTAACATATAGGCTACTTTTTATCCCGATATTCCCACGGGATCGAGACTTACGCGGGTGAAACCGCGGGGCGCTGCTATAACTCATAATATATTTAGTATAAATACTTGAATTTTTGTTTATGTATTAAAACCGTTATCTTAACTAGAATGCCAAATTTTATGAATACAGCTTAAACAGTAAATGAGACATATTCGTTTAAAAATCGGTATTTTTATCTCTGACTGACTGACATATAGATCAAAAACTTAACCCACTTCCCGATGACCTAAAAAGTTGAAATTTGGCGTCCAGCTGGGTAATTGTGTGTATGCAAAGAAAAAAAATCAGAAAACGGATTTTTTACTTATTTTTACTTTTAACAGACACTTTGAAAATGTACAGAATCACTACCAAAATTTTTGGTTACTAAGGAAGGATTTATCAATTAATGGGCAATGCGCTCTAATATTTCTGATGTTCAAGAAAATGTACAAAATATCACAAAAAATAAAACTATACAACGTAAACGTAGGAAAAATGTTAATTTTACGGATCACTTTTGAATGAAGAATAATAAAAATTTCTGTACAAAAATAATGATATTCCATGAAAAACATAAATGTGAAAATGAGAGCCAAGTTCAATATTAAGAATATACGTGGTTATCGACTACGCCGACAAAAGAATTGAGATGTAATTGATTGCCAAGTTCTGTAGATAATCCTGAAGATTTGACTTGGCTAGTTTTAACAGCACACCATCTTTTAAAAGATTGATGTTGAGATGTTGACCTTACAATATAAATACAGTACTAGTAACTTGCGTATAAAATAAAGGAGATAAGTTGTTTAGCCAAATACTTATTTACAAGAAAACTTAGATGTGAGAACTAGCTAAGTCAAATCTTCGGGATTATCTACTACAGCACTTTGCAATCATTTAGATCTCATACAAAAAGTTGGCAACCCTTGTTGCAGTTAATATTTTTTCGTCAGTTTATAATAGCGCGAGTATGATCACTACATAGTATAAAACAAAGACGCTTCCTGCTGTCCGTCTGTCTCTATGTATGCTTAGATTTTTAAAACTACGCAACGGAATTTGATGCGGTTTTTTTTAATAGATAGAGTGATTCAAGAGGAAGGTTTATATGTATAATACATGCATAATATAGTAGGGAAACACTGATAACTTTAGAGGTTTCTAATGTGATGTCGTAAATAAACACATTTTTATTGCGTTTATATTGCAAACGCTGGCTGAACCCTACGAGATATATCATCAAAATAATGTACCACAGTATTGTACACCTTAAAAAGGTCTACAAAAAAGTCCGCGATGGTATATGCCTATCTCTTAGGGATAACCCACAATAACCATTTTTTACCCTTTACTTTTTACGAGAAATAATGGCTTATTTATGAAGCGATTTTAAGCAATACAGCATTAATCCTTATCCAATTTAGTACCTTAAGTACATGTGCATTTAATATAGATCAAAATGGCCCTTTACAGCATGTAATTTCAATGAATATTTTCGAAGATATTACAGATTTAAAATGCAGGGACATACCGGTTGGGGCGGTACCGGCCAGAAGGACGGACAATTTCCGGTAATGGTATCTTTTGCAATGACCATTAATAAATCGCAGGGTCAAACTTTTAATGTTGCAGGCTTAGATTTGAGCGTTGAGTGCTTTTCACATGGCCAATTATATGTCCCTCTTTCAATCTCTGAAGAAAACATGTTTGTATTGTCTAATGACAAAAAATGTGAACGTTGTATATAAAGACATTCTGTAGTATATTTAGTATCATCATTGCACCCGTGCGAAGCCGGGGCGGGTCGCTAGTTTATAATAAACCAACGATGTTTGTTTGTTTGTTGATGATGTTTATGCACATTTCCTGTGCATTCACCTGTTCATGTATGTTCATGTTCAGAATCATACAGCGACATCATAGATATCATTATGAACATTTTTACTATTACAACGATAACTGTGTAAGTTTCATTGAACCTGAAATGATTTTTAATAACGTATTTTTATACAGGTTTATATGATTAGCTGACGCATAATCCACCATTAGTTTTTCAGCTGACTTTTTTAAAGTATTGTCTTTATATAAATATAAGCTGTGCAAATTTTCAAATGACCTGAAATTGTTTTTTGTAAACTTTTTTTTCACATAACTAACATCTTCTCACAACCAGGTCCACCACGGGTCTGGCAGCTGACGCTTGTTCCCATTGCTAGCTATCTTTAGGCTCTTGACTAAAATTAAGCGACCTGAAATCACCATCAAAAATGCAACGCTGCCTCCCGTACCAACATATTTTTATTACTCCCACCTATTCGGCAGAGAACATTATTCATAAAACCCGGTCAATTTGTTTATTTCAATCGTTTTTATCGATTTACCTACTCATATCTTTTTTTTTATATTATAGGGGGAAAACGAGCACACGGGTCACCTGATGGTAAGTGACTACCCTCGCTCATGGACACCTGCAACTCAAGAGTCACAAGTGCGTTGCCGGCCTTTGAGATGGGAGTGCTCTCTTTTCTTGAAGGTTTGAAGGTCGTATCGGTCCGGAAATACCGCAGGTGGTAATTTGTTCCAGAGATTGGTTATGCGAGGCAAAAAAATTTTGGAGAACCGCACAGTGGTATAAGTCCGAACAATTCCTCGGAGCACTCCCCATGATACATGCGATAGAGAATGCAGATTGAAGCTACATCTCTACATTATGAATAATGCCATAAAAATCACTTGGTCCATAACATATACACACCGTTACTAGTGGGGCACGCATCGCCGAGGCGTCTGTTGTCATCGAGCCACAACTCGTGCAGTGACGTCACCGAGACCAGCTTGTTAAAGGTGTCGCTCGTCAAGTTGTTGTTGGATAGGTTCAGCACGTTCAGTTGTTTCGTCTTACCGAATAAACCACTGCAAATAAGAGATAGAACTCTGTGACGGTATGTTCTTCTATTTTGTACAGGTGTTTCTACGTTGTTGTTCAGTTTTACTAGAACTACAGGATTCTGACTGATTTAAAAAAAAGGACAAACAACTTTTTTACGATTTTATATGTTTACTAGCAACCCACCCCCGGCTTCGCACAGGTAGGAGAGACATCTTCAACAATCATCAACATATTTCAATCAATTTACACAAAATCTTAACAAATTATACACCTAAACCTTCCTCAGTAATCACTCTGTCTATTAGTGAAAACTGCATGAAAATGCCTTCAGTAGTTTTTCAGTTTATCGCGAACAGATAAACAGACGGACGCGGCGGGGGACTTTGTTTTATAATATGTAGTGATGTTTACTAATTTCATGCGATAGCTTTATTCTGTTGAGAGTGAGGTGGTTTTAATATACTTGAACTATATTTTATTAGAAATTGGCCATCATTCATTAGAAGGAAACAAAATGTATTTGCATTATTTAAGGTGTACCTTGAATGCTGCTAGGAGTATATAATAAAATTTCTTTGTCTAAGAGGTTCGACCTTCAATATTATTATATTCTCTTCGAGTCTCTGACGCACACACTTACCTTGGCAGTTCTTTAAGGCGATTTCCAGACAAGTTGAGAAATGAAAGCGATCTCGAGTTGTCCAATAGTCCGTTCGGTAGTTTCTCCAAGCCGCAATTTTTAACTGACAGGTTACTTAGCAACTTACAATTCGTTAACCAGCCTTCTGGCAGTGTACTGTTGGCCGCTCCATCTATGACCAGTACCTTCAAACCTTTGCACGATTTCCATGGAATCGGTGCGAGCTCCGCCCAACCATTAAGCGTGACTTTTTCGAGTTTATCCGGCAGCGCGGGGTCGAGCCACACAGAATGAGCCTCCAAAGCCAGTTCAGTTATGGTCTCCGCCGCCTCCACGTTAATCCTACCTTCTTCGCGCATAGTAAGCTTAATAAGAGCCGGAAGATTCTGAAAGATCGCGCGGGTTAGATTTCTGATACCTATTTCAATAAGATGTAGATATTGTAGTGAAGAGGGCAGATTTTCGATGGCTACCGATTTCACGCTGTCGAGGCGTAAGTGAGTGGCATTGTAAGCATCAAATGCATCGGGAGCGATGGTGAGATTCTCCAATGCTAGTGAGTTCACATTGAGGCCCGCAAGATGGATACCGGAGATCATGCGACGAGCTTGCCGGATGGTGAGATCATTGAGAGCAGATACATTAAGTCTTCGAAGTGTGTGCACATACGATTGCTTGGGTGGTGGACAATTGATCAGGTATACGCGGGCGACTCGCACCTCAACAGTGAAGCGTGGCAGTGCTTCATTATCCAGTGTCACGTTTATCCCACATTCCATCGAAAAATAACCGCCATCCGTAAATTTGATGATGTGGTCTTCACCTAAGGGAGAGAGAGAAAGCAGGATTAGGATAAAAAAGTGTGTGTGTGCAATTCACACACGGCAGAAGTGAAACTTCTAAATGAATTAACCAACGAATTTTAATTTGCACAAAAATCACGTGAATGACACAAGAAGGCTTCGTAGTACGCAGGTGCAAAGACACGTGCTAGCACACGAAGATTATAGGAAACACTGTATACTTGTATTCTATCTCATTCTCTCGCAGGTTAAATCCTATTTAAGAATATGTTTGTCTCTTTTTAGTGCTGTATACTTGTATTCTATCTCATTCTCTCGCAGGCTAAATCCTATTGTATTGTCTCTTTTTAGTATGACTTAAAGCTTCGTAGTACGCAGGCGCAGACAAAGATTATAGGAAACACTATACTTGTATGCTTTTTCGTTCTCTCGCAGGCTAAATCCTATTTATGAATGTTTGTCTATTTTTAGTGTGAGTTTTTCGTTCCATTGAATTTCAAATCACAACGATTCTAAAGAAGTTTCACTTCAATTATTTTGCACAGTACAAAGAATTACTCAACATTAAATAAATGACAATGCTATCGATACTGCCTCTTTACATACTGCTCGAGCGACCGTTCAAAATGGTTAACCAGCTTTATTTACACTGAGAACGTGATAAACATTAGCTGTTCCTACTGTATGCCCATGGCTGCTGGCGTTATAGTAACAATACCTGCACATTTCCTGTGCATTCACCTGTTCATTCGAAACAATATAGTCGAGATAGAACTATAAATATATTATTATAAAGAAATCTTTTATTAGCTTCACTAGTAACTAACTATGTAAGTTAACAAATCTTGGAAGCCAATTTTAACCTACGTCTAATTGTCGTAGCGAAATGAAACTTTGTATGTATATGTAGTTTGGATGACATTGCCATAATTTGGGATCTTGGAGTCGATCTGATGATAGAGCCAGGAGGTGGATAGTGGAACTCTTCATTGACTAACTAGTAAACCTTCCTCGAGTTTGACGTTTTGACGAGTTGAGTGTGATTATGGAGCCCCCTCCTGGGTGGACAGTGGAACTCTTTGTTCGACTTTTGAATTTGGTTAGCTATTGAAACGTGTTTTTTTTAGTTTTTCTGAACCAAAATTATTAGGGGAAAAATTGGAAAGGTAGATTTAACAAAAAAATACCGAAAATATTATAAACTTCTCTCAACTTACACATTTGGAATAAGAGACAACAACTTTGAAAAAGTGAAGGTAATAGCAAAAACAGACAAGTACGAGTCTCATTCGCACAGGGAGGGTTCTATACAAACTTGTATGTAGATACGTCCGTTTGTCGCGTCTTTCTGTCTGTCTCGGGATTCGATTCTCGAAGATTTTTGCTAGTTTTTTGGTGCGCACAAAATTAGTGCACGAGACGTACAACTACAACATTAAGTATCTTTTAAGTGCAGATTGAAAGACAAACTTTTCTTTGCGGTTCTAAAAATACTCCCACAGACATCGATGTATGTCATCGTCAATTTTCCAACCGCAAAATATATGTTTGTAATCGCAAAAAAATTATAAGTAAATTAATAAGTACCTCCATGCATTCCTGAGAAATAGGGTCTTGACTTACAGATGGACAACAAAGTGATCCTATAAGGTTTCAGTTTTTCCTTTTCAGGTAGGAACAAAAAAGTAAACCAGGAATGTATGAGTTTCACTGAGTCACTTAATAACGTGCTTCAGGACACTATGCTTCAGAATGATGAAGTATAATATTATTTATGCCATTTGAACGTCAAGATATAGGTAAAGTGGCTAATTTACCGCCAGGTGGCGCCCACAAGTAAAAATTGCTTCTGTCGGTACTCTCGTTAAATTCCTGTTTAAATTAATTTAAAGTAATAGTTAAATCATAAAAAGTGTATAAAGGATCGAGTACATTTTTAACTATAAAAATTATCCAATTAATATTGACCAAATCTAGTCTTCCACACTTTCATATATTTTATAAAAATAAGAAAAAATGCAATTTTAAACCTAAGTTAATGTCGTCAATTAAATGGCAAAAAAGGCAAAAGTGAGGAAATTTTAAATTATTATTGTAAAGTTAAAAAAATAATAATCTGTGTTTCCACCATTGACGCGAATCACACAATCACACCGATTTGGCATGCTTAAAATCAGTTCACCAAAATCACTTTGAGGAATGGCCACACACGTTATTTTTAACAAGTCAAAAAGTTGTTGTGCGGTATGCACGGCATCCATACTCGGCAGTGCTTTTTTTTGGACCATACCCCATACGTGCTCAATTGGGTTGAGGTCTCGCGATTGAGCAGGCCACGGTAGAACGATAATGCGAGCATCACATCGGCAAGAGTGCGTGTTACGACTCTAGCCGTGTGTAGACGTGCATTAGTTGAAATGAATCACCCAACCGGCTTCGCAAAAGGATGATCACGTCTGAAACAATCCTCTCCCCATAAATCTGAGCATTCAGGTTGCCCCTGATCTAAATGAGATCGGTTCTTCCACCGATCCAAAAACCCCCTTGTTACCCCTCCATGAATGAACTTCCTGACAAAATTTCAAATGTTCTTGACGTCCAGAGGTCCTCCAAACTCGAGTACGTCTTGTATCCGGGCCTTATACCGAAACAAGATTCATCGGAAAAGCAAACACAACGCCAGTTTTCTTCCTCCCAATTTCTGTATTCGCGAGCCCCTTGTAAACGGGCCCTACGATTGCGGGGTGCTATAGGTGGAACTCTCAGCGGCCTTCGGGAACGCAGACGAACTTCACGTAAGCGATTTCGGATGGTTTGGTCGCTTATCAGCAAGCTTGAAGAGCTGTGGCGCCCCGTAACCAACATCATGGTGATAATGGTACAATTTCGTCGAGCAGTATTTTGGATGTACCGGTCCTGTCTGCGAGTGGTGATGCGAGATCGTCCTCAATGTTGCTCGGCCACAATGCCCATGATACAATAGCGTGGCCAGAGGCGGCTTATAACGCTTTGTGTAGTGCCAAGAGCGACAGCCACAGTACGATGCCAGTACAGGGAACCAGCTTGCAACATCCCGATAGCTCTCATCTCTTCTCGTGTCAAATGATGTCGTCGCTTCATATCGATGCAATTTTTTCAGTTCCGATGCAGAAATTGTAATGGTTTGTAAAAACGCTATTACACACTTCTATAGGACTTCTGATTGACAGTTCTATTTTTAATCAAAATTTAAAGAAAATTGTTTATTCAAATAGTGTGTATGTCTTTTAAGTGTGTAAATTCACTAAAAAGAATCGATAACGATCCAAAAAAGTTAAAACAATAATCTTCAATTGCGGCGATACTCTAAAACGTACTGGATCCCTAGACACTTTTGATGTGTGTTGCTTCCAGAGGTTATACTGTGCTACCAACGGGATGCAGACGAGCATACCATCGCGTCACTATTAAATGCCCAGGCAAAGAATTTTGACACTTAAAGAACTGACAGAGCCCTTAAAATGTCTGAATTGGTTCCCTAGCTTGAACGATTTTATTTGAACGATACTTGGTAGTGTCAATACAGTTAAAGCTGAGAGAGCTGAGTTGACATCGCATCGGGATTATCAAGATTTTTTGCAATTTTACAATTTCTCGTAATAACGTTGCGATAATTTTTGATATTCCGAAAACCGTTATGATTGTTGTATTAATATTTCACTTTTTTAACCCGCTTTAAAAAAAGGAGGAGGTTCCCAATTCATTAGAATCTTTTTTTATTCCCCGATTACTTAAAGATGCTGAAGATTGATTTTTTGTTTACCTACTTAATCCAAAAAAGAAATGAAAAAGGTTCTGCTTAACATTATACCCACATCGTTTTAATCTTCCTATGGATATAAGTGCCAAAGCGCTTAAGAAGGTAAGATTCTATAATGACAGAACACCACAGCAACGTGAAGAACTCGAACAGGTGCGCCAGACCCTCAAAGACGGGATGAATAAAGGTGAGACAGATATCACTATTAAATATGTTAGTGGAATACCAAATATTCAAAATCTAGACAAAAAACTAATAAGCAGTATCACTCCAAACACCAACCTCACATTTTACTATACCCACTTATGCACATAATTCCCCTCACATACATAATTCTTACAGAAACTCAATAGTAATGACAGGAACGGTACCTATGCAATTCCAAACTACTCTCTTTAAAAAAAACCGCAAAAAGAGGCCAAAGTCCGAAGGTGGGAAATCAAGAGGGGCCTTGCAATTTATGTCAAAAGTAGTTTCAAGAATTGCATGCAAGAATGACCGGTACATGGCTGACACTGTTGAGGAGTTATACCTTGATATACAATTTGCTCATTACCATTTCTTACTAGTTAGTCTACCATGCGGATACTAATGTTAACTGGGCAGTAGATGACATAGTCTAATTTAAAATGTCGCATGCTTCTGAAACCAACACGACACTTATCATAGGAGACTTTACCTACGCGGACCTAGCCTGGCCTATTTGTTCAGACCAAGGCTAAAGACTGAGTTGTGCATTACAGTTGTTTCAAGATATGTTTCTTGACAGTAATCTTCATCAGCTGATATCCAACCCAACACGATTTCGACAGAACAATATACCATCACTACTGGACCTCATTCTGACAACGATAGCTCTATGATATCCAATATAAACCATCTACCACTGTGTATTGTTCCTTTAAATGCAGTGTCTTACTCGCTCATCAGGTTTTCAACTGTAATGGAAGCGATACTATCAAAATATTAACTTCAATAATTTTAACGAAGACCTCAATATAGACCTAAATACTATAGTCAGTACTGAACAATTAGAGGACTCATGGAACTGTGTCATAACTATACTGAAAGTTAACATAGAAAAATACGCCCCTGTAGTGACAATCAGTCAAAAAACTAAAATTAACCTTGGTTTAAACCGGACATAATAAAACTAACCCGTGTAAAACGAAAACTTTGGGATGTATACTCTGCCAGTAAAAAATTAGAAGTGTTTACAATTTATGAACATTAGCAACAAATTTGTCAATGAGTGTAGAATGTACAGAAGTTACTATGAAGCAGACATACTTGAAAATGATGATAAATGCTTCTAAGGTTAGCATTCTAACCCATTTGGCAACTTAGTGACTAGTCCAGTGGATTTTGCCAATACATTTGTCGAGAAATTTTATAAAGCATACTCTGTCGAACCATTGCACGCGTGGAAGCCTCTTTATGTGATATCTCATTTGAGGAGGAAGAAATAGCAAAAGTACTGAAGAACCTTACGGTAAATCCTTCATCGGGACCAGACAGTATACCAAACATAGTATTAAAAAACCGGACAAGTGCGAGTCTGACTTGCGCACCGAGGGTCCCGTAAGCAAGCAAACTTGTATATAAATATTACATCCATCTCGGGAAACACAAACTTAACTTTGCGGTTGCGATGTACGATAAAGTCAACAATCCAACCGCAAAATATAAGTTTGTAATCACAAAAACTATCTTCTGCGATATAACAATAAATTAACGACTTTCGGATTTTTACCTTTACTTGTGCTGTGAGACCTTGCTTCTTATCAAATTTCATGATTCTAGGTTAATGGGAAGTACTCTATAGGTTTTGATTTACCTGCGAAATTTTCAAATTTGGTCAAATATTAGGCTTAAGTTTCCATTTCTTATGACTGCGTTGACTTGGAAGCTTGCTTTTTTTACAGCTTCAAGGGACCGCATGCTTATGTATTTGGTATTAATTTCAACTTGGTGCGTCCACGGGTTACTGAGAAAAAGGGTCTTGACAGACAGACAGACAGACGGACAACAAAGTGATCCTATAAGGGTTCCTTTTTTTTCCTTTTGAGGAACGGAAACCTAAAAGCAGTGTGAACCTGATTACTCCAGTATTGCCAAAAATAGTGCAAACCTGATTTACCCAAAGATTGGAGACATGCAATGGTGACACCTGTTTACAAAAGTGGTGATAAGACTGACCCAACTAAGTTCAGATCTATAAGCCTCACCTGTGCCACAGGTAAATGTATGGAGAAGATTATATCGAATCATATCAGGTCGTTTCTCAACAGACAAAATATTATTTCTATAAAAACATGGCTTTGTTGAGAAGAGATCCAAAAGGAACTTAACCATAAAAGAGGTGTTAATATTATTTATCTGGATTTTGAACACGCCCTTGATAAAGTTCCTCACAGTCTACTGTTGTTGAAGCTTGAGCACTTTGGTATACCTGAAAATCTTCTAAAATGGCTTGACAACTACCTTGTGGATAGTACATACCATAATATACAATTGGTGGCGAGCTAATAAATAAATAAATAAATGTACACGCACCTACTACTGCCGATATTAGGTTGGCCATGGAAAAGGGATCGTTCACGAATATCACGTTACTGAGAACGCGAACTGACTTCTGGATTTTAGAAACACCTTCAATACAGTAGATTTCCATGTCCTACTCGCCAAACTACGATCTATTAATATAATTTATATCTAACAGTGATTGATTAGTTTCACAGTTACCTGTCTGGTTGCCAACAACGGATTGGCATTGAAAATTCGCTTCCATCTTGGTGTGATATCTCGGATGGTGTACCGCAGGGTAGCGTTTTATCTCCTTTACTTTTCGTAATATTTATTATTTACATATCTCAAAAAATATTTGATCTTCAAATTTATGCTCATGCTCCAATCTATTGAATTCAATATTATATTTATCTATCAATCTACGAAGCTTTTTCAACTACAAATTGTCATTTGGAACGTATTTGAGAGTGGAGTATGAACTATGGTCTTCAGGTCAACCTGGCAAAAATTCAGATAATCATGTTGGGCAATCCCAGAATGATTTCACGGGTCGATTTTGCACAACTACCTCAAATAATTTTTAATAGTACGCCGCTATTGCTTAGTAATAGTGTAAAACAAAAACTTGGGAATATTAATTGATAGTAGGGTCCCCAACTGCAAGAAATTAGTCGTAAATTGTTTGATGCAGCAGGGTCCTTATGAAGAATGCGGAACTTTCTTTCGACCGTTACACAGGTATCGCTTGCACAGTCACTCTTACTTCCAATACTTGACTACACTGATGTCAGTTATCTTGATCTCACGGAGGAGCAACTCGATAAGCTTAAACGGCTTCAAAATTTTAGCATACGACTCATATTTGGCTTACGCAAATATGATTATGTATCTGAATATCGCAACTCGTTCAAGTGGCTCCCGGCTCGCCTTTGACGGAATTCTCACATCCTTTCTCTACTTTATAACATATTGTTCAACCCTCTCACTCCCTCTTAGAAAGAACGTTTTAGGTTCTTAAGTGACACACATTCCAGGGTCTTGAGATCATCTGAAAACTTGCAACTGCAAATTCCAGTGCATTCTACAAGGTTCGCCGATACAATTTTTTTTATGGTGGAACACCTTTAGAATGCACTACCACTCTCTATCAGGCGAGCTCAAACATTATCATCGTTCAAAAATGGTTAAAGAATACTATCTGATTCTGCGAAAATAAATGAATTTTGTAATAAACTACTTGCATGATAAATATGTTCACATTTCTTATTTATAATAGATAATTATAATATATCTATATTATGTATAAATATGTATGTATGCACTTACATATGTAGATGTATTTGTATGATGTTAGTACTAATATAACATATTATACAATTAATATATGAATCTATACTTATAAAAAAACTGTAACAGGTCCAATTCTGTACATTGAAGATATTTTGAAAAAAATTTTTGGGGGGCACTCTATGATCGATACTCAAGACAAAACTATATTTTTTTCTGTCTGTCTGTCTGTCTGTATCATGGCCGCGCATCACGCTGAAACTACTGAACGGATTCAAATGAAACTTGGCATGATTTGAGTTCATACTACGAGGTACACAGGACATAGGATACTTATTATCCCGAAATTCATGGATGGTTTCTTTGAGAGAGGGGATGAAAGTCCAAATTTGTACTTCGTTGTAATTCATTGACGCGTAGTCCAATTGCAATAATTCTTTTTTGTTGGAAAAGTGCCTCCCACTTTGTAGATTGTCACGTAATCTTTTTTCTTGTTTATCTAAATGTATAATAAATCTATAGACGTGGAGTTTGTGTTTGGTGGCTTCACGTAAAAAGTATGTAGGGGTAAGCAGGAATTCAGGTGTCGTGTATGTTTACTCTTGAGTTGCACTAGAAATAACACTCCGGACACTTTGCTTCTTGATTTTTTATTTGTTATTTACCACCACACAATATATTTTGTAAGCATTAGCATATAATCACAAGAGAAAAAACGCAGATGTCGCTGCCTGTGTCAACTAAAAACTGCAACTTTGTACGCCTGTCTGTTATAAATAAGCGACCTGTTGAACCTTGGCAATCATGTGTCGCTACTGATGACTGCCTCTGGCTTTTCCCGATCCTGGCTGCGTTCGGCGATTTCCCTTGACAACTTTTCATTTATAGAGTTGGGGACGGCGTCTGCTGCAACGACCTGCGGTGCCGGCGGCACAAGGTCGTGCACCTTGTCAGCTAGATTTGATAATGCTGCAAGCGAAGACTCTGGCTGCGATGCCACGACGATCTGTATGTTGCTCGGTAACCGGCTCGTCCAAATAGTCTTAATGAAGTCATCAGGTATGTTCGGACCCGCTAAATGTTGCAGGTGCCTGAGGAAAGCAGATGGTCGCCTGTCTCCCAATTCTTCGTGCATTAATAACTGTGTCAGTTCCTTCTCGCGGGACGCAAACAGTCGTTTGATCAGCTCACCTTTGAGTTTCTCATTCTTGCCTTCAGCTGGCGGGTTGAACAACACATCTTTTACAAACATACAGCCCAAAACGGTGGCAGTCGTACACCGATTCGAAAAATATCGGATGGTGTAAATGTCTTCACTTCGGAATGCGGCCGGTTCTCGGTGCCTTGTGTGTTCGACATGTTGGCATCTGTTGTGGTTTTATCTTACGGTTTTATTTTAGGCTTCCAGGCTGCGTCTGAGATTCGGGGTCACCAATGTAATACGATGCAATAAAAAAAACAAAGAGAAATATGCACAATGATACTAGTGAGCTTCTACTGCACTAAAGTCGTGTCGCGGAATGAGGGATGAGCGGCCGTTACGTCATGTGCCGGCGACGATTCTCGAACCCTTTTGTTTGTTGAGTGCAGGATCCGCTTACACGATGCGACAACGATCGATGTTTACCGCTGCACTTCACGATTAGTCGTTAGCCGATACTAGGTAAGTAATATTATGTTATTATTTTGTGTATTTATGTAATGTATATATATTATGTATGTATATTGTGTATTTATGTAACGTATATATATTATGTATATCTATTGTGTATTTATATGTGTTGTTTTGTATTGTATCTCATTTAAAAGGTGTACAATAAAGAGATAAATAAATAAATAAAATAAATAAATAAATATTTTATATTGGTTTTCTTTGTTTTTATATTATAGTGGCTACGCCACCAGTACGAAATAATCCCGGAAACGTTTTATGAAAAAGTATTGTATGTAATTCGCTGTAAAATGTAGTATTTGAGTGATCACAATTAGTTCTCTCTATCCATTGAAAAAAGCATTCAAAGATGTAACGGCATTCGTGATGCAAGCTTTATCCGCGTGCGCTGACTAAATGGTCAGTCATATATAAAAAATATGTATCCCAAAAGTGTTGGTCTTTAGTAGGTCTATAAAAAAGTCCGATGTACCATATACGTATCTCTTATATAAGGCATAATAACGCATTTTCTGTCGAAAATAATGTAAAAATTAAAACGTGAACTTAAATTCATTATAAAGTATAGCATTATTAACAATTACAAAAAAATAGGCAGTCATGGGACTGCCAACAGAAGTGAAAACTTAAAACGACGTGTAACATTAACATGACCGTGACGCGAATCCATAACTTTTGTCCCTACCAAAAACCGCTCAATTCAGTATTAACTTCAAGTTCGATTTGATAAAATAAACATTATTTTTGGATTGTTATTTTTAAGTAGTTATTTTTATTGAAATTATTTTTATCAACGTATTAATATATCTAGTAATAAAATTATTACATTTTCACAAAAATAATGATTGTTATCTTTATAATAGGTACAAATAAATGTATATTTGTTTGTAATGGATAGGCTCCGAAACTACTGAACCAATTTTAGAAATTCTTTCACCGGTAGAAAGCTATATTATCAGCGGGTAACATAGACTATATTTTCCAGATAAATACACATCAATTTTATGTAATTGAGTAGGTACTTAAAAATAGGAAATTTATAACAGGGCTTCTGTTTTCAATTTAAGCTAACGAAGTGTCTCCGCTAATTAACTTACTGTATAACAGAAATGAAAAGAAAATGGCTACTCAGCAAATAACCTTCTTGAGAATCTAAATATATTCAACATAATATATTTCAAATTAGTTAAAACATGATTACCTTTTTTATCTAATTACCATCTAACATCTAGCTGATAAAACAGATATACTATTTTTAAAACAAAAATATTTATTGTATAACAAAAATACTTTTTTTTTATAGTGTGGAAACCCCCTCGGGTCATCACCCCACCGGGGCTGCCAGTAAAGTGGTATGTCGGAATCGAACCGACTATTGGTATTGGTATAGGGCTCTGTTTCCCCATTTAGACTCATAAGCGGTCCATTATGCGTTCAAATAGGCTGGCTAGTTGAGCCAGCCTAGCTCCTTCCAGAAGCACAGAAGCCTCCTGGGGCGTTCACAGGTTTACTAGGAGCGACCTCGCTCCCGCGAGGATACTTGCCCGTTGTGTGGTCACTCCCTAGCACTCCAGGACAACGTGGGCGGCGGTTTCCTCCGCGTTGAGACAGCCTCTGCATAGAGGACTGTTTGTCGCATTGATGGTGAATAGGTTCCGGTTTAGGGCTAAGTGGCCCGTAATGGTTCCCACAACTATTCGGATGTCAAGTCGGTTGAGACTGAGCAGTCTGCAAGTTAAACGTGGTGAGACCCCCGTCAACACCAGTCTAGATTGCCTACAGCCGGGCGTGTCAGCCCAGCGACCGTTGTGCGCTTCACGGGTCCGTTGCCTTACCCATGAGCGAAATTGATTAAAGGGAAGTGCCAGCAGTATAGTTGGACCTGCCACTGACGTTGCAGATCCTTTCCTTGCCAGCTCATCGGCGGCGTCGTTTTCGAGTGAATCACTATGCGCCTTGATCCATTGAAGAGTTAGCTCATTGACAGAGGCTAACCGTTCAAGTGCCTGGTGGCATTCGTAAATGAGGTCAGAGTTCATAGTGTTGCCCTCCAGGGCCTTTAGGACGGCCATACTGTGACAGTATGCGGATGTTGTACTCCTTTATACCCCTTGACATGACCGCGGTAGCGGCGTAGGTTATCGCAACGCACTCACATTGGAATATGGAACTGTGTTGGCCTAGCGCCAGTGATATTATTATATTCAAGTCTTGTGAGAAAACTCCGGCTCCAGTCCCTGTCCCCATCTTAGAACCGTCCGTGTATATCCGAACTTCGTTTATGCCAGATTGATCTCGGTCGTTCTCATATAGTTGTATTCGGTACCTCCTTCGGAAGATATGTTGTGTAGGGATCCTATCGCATGGGGCAGCGGTTAGTGGTTGGTATTTTACTAATTGATTCCATAATTTGGAATGCGGACCCTCTTGGTTGTACCACAGACCTAGGTGTTTGAGTCTAATGGCTGCCACTGCTGCTTCTTGTTGTATATATATAGGTCTAGTGGTGCTAGATCTAGAGCTAATTCAAGGGCAGCTGTGCGTGTTGTGCGCATGCAACCAGTGACGGCAGCACATGCGAGTCTCTGGAATTGCTGTAGTTTGTTTCTGACGGTGCTTAGCTCTGTTCTCTGCCACCAGGTAACGGCACCATATGTGACGATTGGCCGTATGACCGTTTTATATAGCCATAGTGTGATTTTTGGTGATAAACCCCAGCATCGAACCGACTAAAACCACACGTTATTCCGTCATAAATGAGTCTATTGCAAGGGACTCGGGTATAATCTAGGAAGGAAGTCCCGAGAACCCCGGCAGACCTTGGCCGCCTCTTATACCAAAGGCAGCCACGCCTGACTTGCACACTAAACTATCAAAAGTTACAATAGAATTTCAAAAATTGATTTAAAATAATATAATTATGTATTAAATGCAATTGTGCACGACCAAATTTCATTCCACAGAGCGTACATACAGGTTAGATTAGAACTGCGATCACAACCAACCAGAACCGAATTCTATTGTAAAATCACAACATTTCCTAACAAACATTCAATGTATTAGATAAGAAGTTTCCATAAAATAGATATCATATTTTATTGTGACTCAAAGAATTATTAGATTTACTTTTAGATAACAGATGATTACATAGTAAATCAGTTTTGCTTCATCTATTAAACAGTATACTGCATTTTATTTTACTTATGTACATATTTAGTGCGCAATTCAGTATTTAGTTATGCCATTAAATACTACCCCTTAAAAATTGGGTACCTAAATAAAATGAAAAATGTTTAAAATAATAATAATAATAGTGAGTTGCCAATCAGAAGAGTTTCATTTAATACACAAACAAAATAACTTTTGTATACCTACTATAATAAAATTATAATAAAATATACATATATATGCTTCAACGTAACTCAATTTTAATATTTGAAGACTTACTAAATTCAGTTGTATCGATGTATGTTAATTAAAAATTACGATTATGCTCCTTATGAATAGACAGGCAGAGTTCAATGTTATATGCCAGAATTTATTCCAATACTTGAAATTTCAATGTGTTCAATTCCTTAAGGTAATTTAGAAATAAAACCAAATTAGGTACACTTTTTAAAATAAATAATATTCGAAAAGTGTAGGACCTCTGTATTAAAAGAAACGTGCGTTATTTACACTGAACCTCTATTCTACGTCTAGAGAAAACCAGCGAGTGAGACTCTGAGCGTGACGATCACGTGAGTCCAATACTTTTTTCCCCATCTCACAATTAGACAACGTGTCTAAAGAAGTTTTTCACTTTTTTCACTTCAAAAAGTTATTTTATCATCAAGATAATCTTATGTAAATAAACTTTGTAATTTACAGCAACTTATTTGGACGTGGAGTTGAGGAGATAATGAAAAATATATATCGTCGTTGATACGTATAAAATCAG
This sequence comes from Euplagia quadripunctaria, assembly GCA_963859945.1. Taxonomy (NCBI): domain Eukaryota; kingdom Metazoa; phylum Arthropoda; class Insecta; order Lepidoptera; family Erebidae; genus Euplagia; species Euplagia quadripunctaria. The sequence continues at coordinate 23,035,206 of OY982571.1, read as the reverse complement.
AGTGGCGGTTAATCGCGTGTTCTGCTGCCGGGTCCCTGCGCCGTGATCGCGATATGGGAGGGGAGTGGACGTGTATAAGGTAGTCACGCGGTTTGCTCCTTACGCAACGTACCAGGGCTACAGCTAAAACTATCTGAAAAAGTTCTTTTTAGAGCCATTTATGTTAAATAGTTCTTATCATATATTATATAATTGATTCAATTTAAAAAGTTGTTTTGAGAGCTACAAATTTAAAAAAATATATTTTTATAAATACTTATGTTAAAAAGATCTTCTCAGAATTACTACTTTTACTTTTCTCATTACCTCATTACAATATAGTTACATTAGACACTATTCAATTCTTATCTTTTAGTATATTTATAACCTGTATATACCTGCCCACATTTACGAAACGCCTTACCACTTGATTTTACCTAATTTAATCGTTTACAATAGATACCTACTAATATACCTAACAGAAGGTTACAACTTTCTAAAGTCCCAGTGTAGAGCAGCCAAAATGCATCGTATTGGAGATTCTTCCTCTGAGAGAGAGGATCGTCTTACAAGTTAGAGTATGCGTCGCAGTAGCGTAATAGAGACTCTTGCGTCGAACGTTCGCAGCAAAAAAACCAAAAAAATGTCGAGCATTGAGCGGTCACAACGTTCCACTGCACAGCATTTTAGGACGTTGCGAATCGAGCATCGGCCGCTCGTTCACAGCGGCTCACGGTACAAAAAGAAAGACAAGGAGAAATGAGTAAGATTTGCCGTAAGTGCCATACAAAAAATGGATAGATGAAGCGACCGGTGTATGCTGTGCATCCGGCAAAGTGATTCTTTCCAATATGTAGATACTACCGCAACCGATACAAAATCTTTTGACAGACATTCGCCCATTGTCCGCACATTTTTTGAAAAGGTGCAATTAGTCTCTTTCATATGACTTTGTTTGGGAATAAAATAAGTTAAGAAATTAAGGAATAAAGCTTCATGTTGACTTTACAGGTTGCAAGGGGAGGTTTACCGGCTCATAGGCAGTCTTTTCCCGCAATCAAGTTTATAGTCACAAACTGATTCCGACACGGACGAAGCCGCGGGCACAAAAGCTCTTCTTTGACATTTCGACACCAAAACCACCCACATCGTAATGCTCCTGTCTCTCCAAAGGTTGAAGGAAGGCTGGCAGATATTGCTTCTAGCGATAAGGCTGTCCATTGTGCATTTTATGTATAATTTGTTTGTGTATTGTTTCCTTTTTTTGGTGTACAATAAAGAGTATTTTTTATTATTTTTATTACCATACACAATAGGTGACATTACAGTTGCGTCTGTAAAGACACAAAAAGATCTTGGAGTAACCATGACCAGCAACTTAAAATGGTCTGACCACTGACCACATCAGCAATATAGTTAAAAAGGCTATATATGCTATACAATGTGCGTTCCAACACAAGACACCTTCAGTTTTCGTAAAAAATTATAAAACTTATGTCAAGCCCTGTTAGAGTACGGCTTCCAAGTTTGGAACCCATACCTTGTGAAGGATAGGACTCTCTTTGCGGATGACAGTACAATTACGATCAAGTGTAAAGATAAAAACACTTATGAAACCGACGTAGGCAACACCTTGAACACTGTTATGAGCTGGTTAAATGCTAATAATTTGAGGGCTAATATAGGTAAGACAAAACTTATGAACTTTAGTCAACGGAACCCAACACAAACTAACATCACTGTAGGCTATAATAATCAAACAATCACAGAAACTGACATTACAAAATTTTTAGGACAGTACATTGACAATAAATTAACATGGAAAGGACATATTGATTACTTGTGTAAGCATATAAATAAAACAGCATATGCTCTGCACAACCTTGCAGGCAAAGTAAATGACACGGCGCTCATAACAGCTTATCATGGCCTTGTAGCCTCTGTCCTCAGATACGGAATTATTTTCTGGGGAAACTCCACAGATAAAGAACTAATTTTTAAAGCTCAAAAACGGTGATTAAGGGCTATGTTTGGCTTAAGAACTACTGACAGTTGTGTGCCTTTCTTCAGAGAGTACAATATCTTGCCACTACCTTCGCTCTATATTTTTGAAGTAGCTGTATTCGTGAAACAGAATCCTCAACGTTTTGAATTGGCAGCTGACGTCTATAATCATCCCCAAAGAGATGCAACTAGACTCCACTTGCGCAAAATGAACACCTCAATGATGCATATGAGCATCTTTCATATGGCTCGCGTCATTTATAATAAATTACCAAAGAAAATAAAGAAAAACGATATTAATATTTTTAAGCGTAAATTAGGTACTATGCTCTCTGAGAAATGCTACTATAGCATAACAGATTTTTTAGTAGATAAGTTTTAGACATTATATATTCTCATTTTCGGACATTCCATATTTAATTTTAATTTTACCAATTCTATTGACATGTTTGACCTTAATTATTACTTACTTTGCTTTTATTTTGACTTGAATTATTTTTGTATTATTTTTTTGTTTAATCTTAATCTATAATAATTTTTAAATATTTGTACGCCTAATTGGCAGGTCATAGAGGACATAAAAATGTAATAATATTTGACCATCAATTGTACCTATGTATCACAAATAAATTTCTGATTTCTGATATTGACCTGCTGGAAAGTGTGACTGAATAAGATACCGGATGGGATTGAAATTACCGACATTAAAACATTGCAGGACGAGAGGTGATCTTATTGAGGCCTATAAAATATTAAGCTCAAGATATAACCTTCCAACTATCAAAGATATGTTCTTGCTTCAACACGGGGACACAGCCTGACACTCAATCGCTCACATCCACAATCGCTGGTGGCCTTTTACACTTTGAAAAATTGTGTTGTTACTATATGGAACAAGCTTCTAGAAAGTGTAGAGACTGCGAAATCAGTTAACAGTTTTAAGTGTCAACTCGATAAATGGTTGGAAAAATACAACCCACTGGACTGAACAACTATATTAACATGAAATGAAATGGTTAAATATACACAAACTTTTACACCATAGACTTTTACTACAGGGCATTGATGTGGGCACATCAAGCAAGTTTGCTGTTCGTCCATAATACAATAATAATAAATGTTAATAAAGAGAATAATAACTTCATCTGTCGGGCATGCCACCGTCCTGGTGAATCTATCAGGCATATTATTTCTGGTTGTTCTCGTCTTGCTAACGGTCAATATTTGCACAGACACAACCAAGTGGCCAGGATTGTGCATCAACAACTTGCCCTTAGATACAATCTTGTGCATTCAGAGGTGCCATATTACAAGTATGTGCCCGACCCAGTTCTCTAAAAAGGTCGTGCCACATTGTATTGGGATCGATCTATCATCACTGACAGAACTATTGTTGCTAATAAACCTGACATAGTGGTGATAGATCGATCAGAGCGCCGCGCAATGATTGTCGATATGTGGAATGTCGATTCGGCGATCATTGTTCCAATCGTCATATCAAAAGCCTCGATCAACACCTTAAGAGGCTCGCGTTAGACGGCTGGATCAAGGGACTGATACAGAAGGCAGTTCTCCTCGACACGTCTCATATAGTGAGGAGGTTCCTGTCTTTGGATCCCTAACCACCGGTGTCTTGGTCCCTGTACCCGATGTCGGTGGTATACTATTTTTTATATTTTTAAATATATATTTTGTTTTATAGGTATTTAAAAATGTGATTAATAAGTTTTACGATAAATAAAGAGAATAATAATAATAAAGTGAGGCAGTGTTTGATGCATATAATAATAATATACTTTTGTAGTCACAAACAATGGATAAGGGTCTAATGGTAAGTGCTGACTATAACTGCTATGTATGTAGTTGTATTAAGTGAAGACAAATGTGGTTCACTCTGTGAAACTCTTTTCTCACTCAATTTTATAAATCACCTATCTATTGAATTATAACAATTTCCCTGGAACTCAGGCAAACAGACAGTTTATTCAATTTGAGGGGGCATTGACAGTCCATGACAAGAAGTAGTTTTTTTAAAAGACTTATGGTTACTATTACAGTTCTTCTCCCAAAGCCTTTATACATGAATGTTCAGTGGCTTACCATCCACACGGTAAGTTGTGAACGTGTCGTGGCTATCGTCGAGCACTACACAGCGTTCGGGTGCGTGGCCACAGAGGGGGCGCTGAACCCGCGCACCAACCCAGCACCACCACCACACCCAAGATACCAGCATGCACCACCTGCGCACGCGCATGGCCACCACCCCTCCACCCCCGGAAACCTTACAGGTACACCGCACTGACACACTTATTGTAACCCTGATTCCACAACACTTTACCAAAGTCATTTCCAGTACTGCATAACTGCCTGTTAAAATATACTGTATCACTAATATTTATTAAAATATCTTGTTTTAGTCTACTTGGGTAAACAGATGTTTGATTTGTATAATAACTATCACGTTAACTTGCTATTTTATCATTCTAGATAGAAACGTTGTGTGATATTCATACGTTGGTGTTAAGGAAAACCAACGGAAAAACCAGAATCAACACTTCTTACTCAGTAGGTATTGGGATTTACAAGTACCTATATACCTACTCTGTTTACAAGTTATTTTGACCGAACTAGGGATATTCACTTAACATCGATATATCGAATTTACTCGATATTTGTCATACGATATATCGGGTTGAATCGATGTTTAGACAAATATTTATTCTATTGGATATATTTATTTATAGAAAGATCCAATCTTTATTTTTTTTATCGAATCTATTAATAAAACTAATTCTGACTAATAATTACAATTCAAACAGAAGTTAATTTTTTAACACTATAAATAACACTATAAATTCAAAATCATTTTTCAGCAGTGATTATAAATAGTGGTATAATAGTGTTGTTCGTTTTTTAGGGTCGTTCGTGGTAAAAAGAATTTGATGATCTTTTTTTCCTTAGTCCTCAAAATTTATTTTGGACACTCTTTGAGGGTTGTTTTTTTTTATGGTATAGGGGGCAAACGAGCAGATGGGTCACCCGATGGTAAATGACTACCGCCGCCCATGGGCACCTGTTCGGTGAAAAGCAATGCAATCATTGTTTCACTGCCAGTTTTCTGTGAGGCCGTGGTATCGTCGAGCCGGCCCATTCGTGCCGAAGCATGGCTCTCCCATGTGTTGCGCCCCTGATCTCTCTCTTCTATATAGTTGTTCTGCTCATTATATGATTATAGTTACAACTCGGTGACTGGCGCCTGGTGGTAATGTTTCGGTTAATTTCGGCGCCCCCTGCATGACGGCGCCTGGTGCGGCCGCACCACTCGCACCACCCTAGGGCCGCCCCTGGGCATTGACATCGACAAAGAAATAGAATGAAAAGTAAAAGATTAAGTAAACTTTTATTTTTGCAAAGTTTATTTAAGAGAGCATTCGTCTTAAATGGGTAAAGTGAAAGTAAGTTTTTCCAGGTAGATTAAGACTAGTAGTAAATTTCGGTATTTTTTCTTTTGCTGTTTTGAAGTGTTATTAAATACTTTTTTAATTTATCATTTTTGTTTCACTTACAAACGTATACTTAAATTATCTATCATATTGCCACTATCGTAGTAGTACAATTTCTATTCAAGTAACACTCATAGGAAATCACTATAATTACACTATTAGTATAGCTATGTTACTCTGGTTTCTCATTCTTCATTCACACATATGAAATCAAGGACAGCAAACTTTCTGCGTTTGACTGGAAAAACGTATTAGTAGACTTTTGTGGAAAGTATTCGATACTGAATAAATATTGATATTTTCAAGCGTTTTATCGATAAACATTGATGCTGGGATCTGATGTTTTACATGGAATATAAATGTCGAAATATTTTTTAAGTGGACACCCCTAGACCGAACTAGGGATATTCACTTAACATGGATATATCGAACTTATTCGATGTTTTTCACATGATAAATCGGATTGAATCGATTTTTTGATAGATATTTATTCTATTCTTTATATCAATATATTTATTTATAGAAACATCGAATCTTTGTTTTTTTGTTGAATCTATTAAAAAAACGAATTCTGACTAATAATTAAAATAAAAACAGAAGTAAATTTTTAACACTAGGTACTTGATCATTTCATTTTAAATAAATCATTCATAAGTCATTAACAGGTAGTGACATCAACAAAGAAATAGAATGAAAGGTAAAAGATTTAGTTAACTTTTATTTTCGCAAAGTTTGTCTTAAGAACATTCGTCTTAAATAGATAAAGTGAATGTAAGTTTTTCCAGGTACATTAAGTGTAAATTTCTGTCTTTTTTTTGCTGTTTTGAAGTGTTCTGGTGTGTAAAAAAATATTTTTATTAATTTGTCGTTTTTGTTTATCTCACCACTATCTTAGTAGTACAATTTCTATTCAAGTAACACCCATAGAAAATCACTATTATTACACTATTAGTATAGCTACGTAACTCTGGTTCTACATTCACACATACAAAATAAAGGACAGCGAACATTCTGAATTTGACTGGAAAAAGGTAATAGTAAACTTTTGTGGAAAGTTTTCGATTTTGAAAAATATCAATGTTTTCAAGCGATATATCGATAAAAATCGAATCTGGGATCTGATGTTTGACATCGGATACAAATATCGATATATTTTTTAAGTGGACACCTCTAGACTATAGACCGAACGAAGCACGAAGCACTGACTTATAAGACGGTGTTGCTAGATGTGAATCTAAGGCGTCCAATTAAACGGTAGGTTTTGCTGTCAGATTTACCACAATCAAGACGGTGATTAACGAATAACCATATTGATGGTTGCATGATATTGATTGTCAAAAATCCGGATATTCATCGCACAACCATCAATCAAGACTACTGATTGAAGGTGCAATGGCGATTTATCAATCATCCCTCAATCAGTGCACGGACAGCAATCGAGTCGGACATGGATCGCGCAGCCTAAAGGCCGATTCACACATCCGCTTCGACGTCCACTCCGCCCCGACGGACCCCCCTCGGAGCGGAGTGGACCAACTGTGTCGCAGCTTGCTAACAAAAACCTTTGTAACAGCTAAAATATAGTAGCTACAGTGAAGATAAAAATACTGACAAATAGCGACTTTTATAGACGGAAGTTATCTATTTCAAAATTCGATAGTGATAATGTATAATACTTAAAATGAGGTTTATTATGAGGTCTCAAGAAAAAAAAAAAAATCTATTAATTTGTTTCATAAGCCTAAAATATAGTATTTGTTACCAATAAAACACTTAAATGCAAAACTATATTCAATTCCCTTTAATATGATACTAATATGTTGATATATAATTATATCTACGTATTTATATTTGCAGTGGAGTTTTATTTGGAGAACAAAAGAAGAGAACATTTTTCTCTCAGGTTGTCTACAAGACAGCAAAACCATTGACTTCAAGTAACTCTATGATATAACTACAAAGGTAACATACATATGAGATTAGACATCATAGGCCTCATTTCCCACTTAATCCCATATGTCTTGAACAAAAACAATGTTTCTGACGAGGAGTTGCCTTAGTCAACATATCAGCTGGCATACAATCAGTTTTACAATAATCAATTTTGATCACATCACTACTAGCTAATTCTTTAACATAATGATATTTTATATTCATATGTTTTGTCCTTCTGCCAATCACAGGACTGTAAATTAGCGCAGTAGCACTTTGATTATCACTAAAAACTGTTACAGAGTCTGTGCTCTCAGTTAATTCAGTATATAAACCTTTAACATTTACAATTTCTTCAGCAGCCTCACAAAGAGCTATGTATTCTGCTTCAGCACTACTCAATGCAACACATCGCTGTTTGCGAGCTTACCAAGATACAACAGCACCACCGAACATCAAGAAATACCCTGTGAAAGAACGACCATCAGGTCCATTGCCCCAACCAGCATCTGCATAAGCAACCAAGGGCCTGTGACACTTCTTATAACATAGTGAAAGATCAATCGTTCTCTTCAGATACCTAAGTACCCGCTTTAATGCTGCCATATGAGCAGAAGCGTAGCTATCGGTGGGCTACACGGGGCAGTGCCCCGGGGCCCCCAAGCTCAGGGGGCCCCTCGGACTCTGACTTACAAGCTTTAAATTGAACTAGTGAAAATTTCGCCTACATTCGGAATTTAAATAAACCTGATTTTTTAGAACCAGAAGTTATCAGGTTTGTACTAGAGTTGTAACTAAACAACTATTTATATTAAATTGCGCACTTGATAACTTGAATATGGAGTACGACCGGGGGCGTAGCTACCGCCCGTATCAGCCGTATCAATGATACTGGGCCCCCGGGCTACAGGGGCCCATAACGTGTGTAAGCAAAACTTAGTAAAATGTTATCCACAATGTCACTTAATCTCGTGCTTCCCGGGAAAAAAACATATAAAAAAAAACTGTCATACGTGCCATAGAGAGTTTTCACTTCAGAAATGACAAAAGTCAAAAAAAAAGCAATTTCTTTTTAAGGTTCCGTACCTCAAAAGGTAAAAAAAGGAACCCTTATAAGATCACTCTCTTGTCCGTCTGTCCGTGTGTCACCACCGATTTTCTCAGGAACGGGTGGACCTAGCAAGTTAAAATTTATACCAGATACTGAGGTCTATAGACCCTATTAGGTGTATAAAAATCAAGGTCCCGAGTCAACACGATAAAAAGATGTGGGTAAATTTAGATTTTCGAACTTGTAAGTACCAAAATTTACCTTCATTTTCAACTTTTTTTATTTTTCGGGATTTTCCCTTTACTTGTGCTATAAGACCTTGCTTTTAACCAAAATTGACAATTCTAGGTCAACCGGAAGTACCCTATAGGTTTTGGGTCGAAAACCAATAGGGTACTTCCCATTTACCTGGAATCATGAAATTTAGTAAGAAGCAAGGTCTGACACAAGGTCTGGCACAAGTGAAGGAAAAAATCCGAAAGTCGTTAATTTGTTGTTACATCACATAAACAAAAAGTTTTTGTGATTACAAACTTATATTTTGCGATTGGATTGTTCACTTTGTCGTACATCGCAACCGCAGAGTTAAGTTTGTCTTTCGAAAAGGACGGGCAAAAGTGATGTGTATGTGTGTATTTGTACACGCTTCGTAAACCGGCCGAGCGCCGCTATGTATGCATGTGTGCGTGCCTACCTGAGAGGCATGATTGTACTAGTCGATGGAGCAGTAATAAACTAGATTCTAAATGCAACGGTCATTTCATTAAGTATTCGACATATCACTGGCGACGAGGTACCCGTTTTTGAAAAAAAAAGTAAATCAGTAGCTACAATGTCGAATATCATAGGAAATTTGAGCGATTTCGACCATGATACTCAAGAGTGGCCTATATTTAAAGGTCGGCTATTTCAGTATATCAAGTTGAACAGTGTAAAAGAAGAAAATAAGAGTGCCTTACTGCTGACGCATCTTTCGGATGGAAGCTACCGCCTTGCACGGAACTTACTTCATCCTAAAGTACTCGAGGAAGTTAAGTTCGAAGAGCTAGTTACACAATTGGACACGCATTTTACACCGAAGCGTTGCACTTTTGCAGACAGAGAGAAGTTTTATGAGGCGAGGAGATCGGCGGGCGAGAGTGTCGAAGAGTGGCGCGTGTGAGAGGTTCAGCCGTACATTGTGAGTTTGGGGTTGCTTTGGATATGCTATTACGAGATCGTTTCATACTTGGACTTGCAGCCAGTCGGGAACGTGACCGTCTATTTGAAGAGGATGCTACCAAACTGACTTTTGCCAAGGCTTTGGAAGTAGCCCAACGGGCTGCATATGCGCGATTGGCCCGAACAGGAACCGCGGCAGAAACCGACACGGCGACGCAAATCGACAAGGTCACGCAGGTCAAAGAGGAACCAGTGTACCGTATGGGACGGCAGCGCGGGTCTATTGCAGCCACTTGCAGCCCTGGCGGAACCGCGAAGGAGACTCGTAGGTGCACTGTATGCGGTCTCAGGAACCACGAGGCTGAAAGGTGTCGCTATAAAAATTATCGGTGCCAAGCGTGTGGGGAAAAAGGACATTTAAAAAAAGTATGTACTTTAAAGAAGGGGGAATCACGTCTAAATTGTTTAAATACACAAGGGAACATGTCGGAGACAAGTGATTGTGAGGATTGTGAGCTATACAATTTGAGGTATGTTAGTAACTCACCAATAACTTTGAATGTATTAATCGATAATGTTAGATTGGACATGGAAATGGATACGGGTTCAGGAACTAGTGTTATTTCAGAAATACTTTACAATGAACTTTTCTCTCATCGTAAGTTATTGAAATGTAAATTAAAAATGTGTCTTTACAACGGCCATAAGATCTCACCGTTAGGGTATTTTCAAGCAGAAATAACTTATTTAAATAACGCACAAATTGTTAAAATATTTGTTATACCAAATGGCGGCCCTCCATTACTAGGTCGAGATTTTATGACTAAATTTAAAATATATTTTACGTCAGATAACAATGGTATTCATAACTTATCGATTACTAAGCCTTACATGAAAGAAGTGCAGCAACTTGTATCAAACTACTCCGATTTGTTTACTGGCGAGTTAGGAAAATTTAATAAATTTAAAATTAAACTCAATCTAAAAGAAGGTACTACTCCTAAGTTTTTTAAGCCTCGCCCTGTGCCGTTTGCATTAAAAGGTAAAGTGGAAGAGGAATTAGATAGGCTTGTCAGTTTAGGTATACTTATACCAACTAAATTTTCGAAGTACGGAACCCCTATAGTGCCAGTATTAAAGGAAAACGGAAAAGTCAAAATAGCTGGTGATTTTTCGATAACATTGAATAAGGATTTAGAAATAGACAAAAACCCAATGCCTAGAATAGAGGAAGTTTTTGCCAAATTAAGTGGGGGCGAATATTATAGCAAAATTGATTTAAGTAACGCATATAACCAATTTTGTTTAGATGAATGGTCACAGGAACTTACTACAATAAGCACTTCTAAGGGCCTTTTCAGATATAGCCGCCTTGTTTATGGATTGGCTAACGCCCCCGCAATTTTTCAAAAGGCGATGGAGTCATTATTAATCGGCATAGAAGGAGTAAGTATATGGTTAGACGATGTGTGTATAACTGCGCCATCAAATAAGTTACATTTGAGTAGGTTATATGAGGTATTTAGTAGAATTAAAGACGCGGGTTTGAAATTGCAAAAAGAAAAATGTTGTTTTTTTCAAGAAAGTGTTACGTATCTAGGGTATATAATAGATAAAAATGGGTTAAGAACTTGTCCAAAAAAAACGGATGCAATTATAAGGGCGCCGCCTCCGACTACCGTAATAGAGGTTTAACGATTTTTAGGTTTGATTAACTATTATCGCAACTTTATTCCAAACGCGTCTGCAAAGTTACAACCGCTGCATGAGCTGTTACGTAAGGGGGCACAATGGGAATGGAGCGAGCATCACGAGCGCGCATTCAATAGAGTAAAGAGTGAGCTATCCTCCGAAAGAGTGCTAGCTCACTTTAACCCCACCGCACAGCTAGTGTTGACGGTGGACGCGAGTCCAGCTGGACTCGGAGCAGTATTAGCGCAGCGCGACGCTGAACGCCCACATTGTGAGCGGCCCCTGGCGTTCGCTTCGAGGTCATTAACTACTAGTGAGCGAAACTACAGCCAAATTCAAAAGGAGGCAACGGCTATCATTTTTGCAGTTAAATATTTTCATCAGTATTTATATGGACGGCAGGACCCATTTATTCTTAAAACTGATCACCGTCCATTACTGTCAATTTTTGGTAAAAAGACGGGCATTTCGGTCATGGCAGCTTCGCGATTGCAGCGATATGCTATCATTTTGTCAGCTTACAATTACCACGTACAATACGTGAAAAGTGAAAATAATACTACTGCGGATTACTTATCGCGTGCGCCATTACCCGAGTCCAATTGTATCATCTCGAACACGAATGAGGATTCGTCATTCCTAAATTTTTTAGATGCAAATATCGCCCCCCTTACTTTCAGCGATATTCAAAAAGAAACTTGTAAGGATGTAATTTTACAAACAGTAATTAAATATATGCAAAATGGTTGGCCTCGTAAAATGAACAATGAATCAATCGCACCCTATTTTAAATGTAAAACGGATCTCGAAGTCGAAAACGGGTGTATATTCCGCGGTCACAGAGTAGTGATACCCAATGTTTATCAAAGTAGGTTATTAAAGGAATTACACTCGGGTCATTTCGGTGTGGTTAAAACTAAAAATGTAGCTCGTAGTAGGTTTTGGTGGCCGTCTATCGATAAGCATATAGAGGAGTGGGTAGGTTCGTGTATCGTGTGCGCTGGCACACGCGACGCGTCCCCACGAGCGCCGGCCGCACCGTGGCCGCGCGACTCGGCTCCCTGGCAACGGCTGCACATTGATTATTTGACTATTTTTCAGCGTGTTTATTTAGTAGTTATAGACTCTTACAGCAAATGGTTGGAGTGTTTACATATGAGTTGTGGCATTTCTAGTCGAGCACTTATTGCTAAATTAAAAGATTTGTTTTCTAGGTTTGGTATACCGAGTACTATAGTGTCTGATAATGACGCAAAAATTAAATCGACTGAATTTAAAATGTTTTGTAAAAACAATGGTATCCGACATATAACATCCCCTATTTATAAACCTTCCAGTAACGGTCAAGCAGAAAATTCTGTGAAAACCTGTAAAAAAATGTTAAAATGTATAATTAGTGATAACAATAATCAAAATGTCATTAATGAGAAATTGTTAGGATTTTTATTTAATTATCGAACAACCCCACATTGTACCACGGGTTACCACCATTGTACATTGTCCTGCCACACTTTTGTTTGGAAGAAATATAACAACTAGACTAGATTTGTTATTGAATACTAATAAAGATAATTATTCTGATATTTCAAGTAAAAATGTTATAAGTTGTCGAAAGTTTTTTGTGGGCGATATTGTTTGGTTAAAATGGTACATAGCGAGAAAAGAGACATGGACGTTAGGAAAAATTGAAAAAATTAGAGGAAATCGAATGTTTGATATATTTGTTACAGATTATAAAGTTAATTGTAAAAGGCATGTGGATCAAATCAGAAAGTACACAGGGGTTACAGTTAAGGAAAGCGAAGTAGATAGTGGCGGACGCGCAGACGTCACGGATTGTTCCGTATCGCCTGCGCCACGCCCATTTTCTCCGCACGAGAATGTTATTGATTGTGAGGAAAAGGATTCTACGGAGGAGGACGAGTGGGCTGAGGCTCAAGGGGAAGTGGATAGTAATGACTGCAATGAGGTGAACACACAACCAGTGATTGCAGTTGAGGGTGATCCCAACCTTGAGGGGACGTCCACAAGACCGATTCGTAGTTGTAGGCGTAAAATTGTTAGTTATAAGTCGTAAAACAAATTGCATGTATTTTTTATAGAATTAGATTATTGTTATGTGTATAGTTTCTATTGTATCTTTTAAATAATGCCAGAGGAGTGATGTGTATGTGTGTATTTGTACACGCTTCGTAAACCGGCCGAGCGCCGCTATGTATGCATGTGTGCGTGCCTACCTGAGAGGCATGATTGTACTAGTCGATGGAGCAGTAATAAACTAGATTCTAAATGCAACGGTCATTTCATTAAGTATTCGACATATCAAAAAGTCTTTGAGAATTGATTCGTGAGATGGACGTAAACAAGTTTGTTTGCTTACGGAACCCTTGGTGCGCGAGTCAGACTCGTACTTGTCCGGTTTTTTTCCCGGGTTAAGCATGCGCCCAAAAGTTGGCAACATCCTACATCGGTTATTGCGGGATTTCCCCGTTTAAAGCATTTTTGTTTCTTTTGTGAGAAATCTTTACCCTTCATATGGGCCCCCCAACTAATTTTGATACAGGGTCTCTCCAAGGCACGCTACGCTACTGAGTATGACGAATCTAGATTACGACAAATCTGGAGTACGTCGAATTCGGAACACGAATAAGGAACAAACGATTTTAAATAGTTTAGTTGGGGCCCTAGTTTATATTTTGCCCCAGGGTCTTTGGTTACCTAGCTACGCCACTGCATATGAGAAGAATTATTAAAATTATTGAACTGACACAGCATGGTAACCGCATATGAAATGTCTGGTCTAGTACTACATGCCAAGTACATAAGTGAACTAATCTCTTGGTATTCAGAATTTTCATTCTTCTCACCCAGTTTTAAATGAGTATTTGTCTCAACAGGAGTACTCACTGGCTTGCAGTTTTGCATGCCATACTTGTGTAAAATCTTCTCAATATAAAATCTTTGAGAAAGACGAATTTCAACCTTGTTATAATCTCTTAGGATTCTCAGGCCTAAGCAATCCATGGCTTCTTCGAGGTCTTTAATTTTAAATCTATTGCCAATGTTTTGCTTTACTTTCTCGACCTCAATAATTTTATTTTAAAATATATAAAAATCATCAACATAAAGCGCAATAGCTATAAAGACATCTCCAGATTTCTTTGTATATACACATAGATCATACTTAAATCGAATAAATCCCAATCCTAAAAAATGTGCATGAATTTTTTCATTCCAGCAACGAGCAGCTTGTTTAAGGGCATAAATAGCCTTCTTTAGCTTACACACTTTGCCCTCATCCTTGACAAAATATTCAGGTTGCTCCATAAATAAATCTTCTTGAAGATCACCATTCAGGAAAGCTGTGGTTACATCTATGTAATGTATGTGAAGATTCATTTCAGCTGCAAGTGCCACTAGCAAACGAATTGCTGACATTCTCACCACAAGAGCAAAGTCCCAAAATAGTCTTCTCCTGGTTTTTGGGAATAGCCTTTAGCCACTAATCTCGCCTTGTAGCACTGCTCGCTGCCATCTGTGCCAATCTTGAGTTTAAATACCCATTTTGACTTTACCACATTCATTTCCGATGGTCGATTCACTAATTCCCAAGTACCATTTTCCATCAGGGAATCATATTCCTTTTTCATTGCCTGCAACCATAAATTCTTGTCTGATCGCTTCATTGCATCTTTAAGTGACACAGGATCATTACCAACTACATGAAAGTTATAGATCATGTCCTCATCCTTTTTAGGACGTCTGTTTCTTAGAGGATATCTTCGGTCAGGAATATCAGCTTCATTAACAGTTTCATTTGAACTAGAAGCAGTAGCATCATAAAAGTCTTCTGGATCTGACAACGGCCTTACCTCAGTAGTGATGATTTCCTCAGTACTCTGACTATCAGAACGAACACTTTCATCAGCATCAATAATAGGAACCGTTACTACAGGCGGAACAATATCTTGTTGCTGAATGTTCGTGTTTATCAATACAGGATCATCTGAATGTGCTTATGTGTTTGGCTGATAATTATTTTCAATAAATGTTGCGTCTCGAGCAAAAATTACGCGTTTTGTATTGTTCATATTCATGAAGCGGTAGGCTTTTTGATTCTCACAATAGCCTGTCATAATCATTTCGATAGTCTTAGAATCAAATTTTCTCCGAGTATTATACTCCACCAAAACTTGAACTTAACAACCAAAAACTTTCAAGTGTGAGAGATCAACCTTTTCATCTGTGAAAACCTCCTCTGGAACTTTGTCCTGCAAGGCCATTGTCGGAGACCTATTTTTTAAATAGACAACATACCTAACCGCTTCACCCCAGAACCTTTTATCCAAACCAGCCTCATGTACCATAGATCTTGCTTTCTCCGTAATAGTGCGAATAGTCTGCTCAGCTACACCATTCTATTGTGGTGTATATGGCACCGATGTCTGATGAAAATTCATTACTGGTGTACTCTGACCCGTTATCGCTACGCAACTTTTTAATCTTTTTTCCTGCTTGGTTTTCAACTAGTGCCTTGAACTCTTTAAATTTAGCAAATACTTCGGTTTTAGATTTCAATATGTTTACAAATGTTTTCCTACTGAAATCATCAACAAATATCAGACAGTATCTATTGCCTTCCCAGGATTCAACTTCCATAGGGCCCGCTAAATCTGAATGCACTAGTTCCAATAAGCCTTTAGCCCTTTTACTTTGTTTCCGCTTTGGAAACTTCTTTACACACTGCTTGCCTTGGCAACATTCTACACATGGTTCGTTATTTATATCCCCAAATGAAAGACCTTTTAGTATGCCTTTTAACTTGACCATCAGTGGTCCACTCAAGTGTCCTAACCTTCTGTGCCATAAATTATAAGGACTTGGAGCACTTGCAGTATCTGAAGGAAACGTAACAACCATTGCTGCCTCTTTAGGATCTAAAATATACAAACCCTGTTTCAGTGGTGCTGTAAATAATGGTTTAGACGCTAAATTGATATCATTTTTCATAAAAACCTGACAACATTTACCATCAAAAACTACAACACAACCTTTACGACACATTTTACTTACTAACAATAAATTTGTAATTAGACCTGGTGTCAACAATACATCTTCAAACTTAATTTTACCATCCATTGTAAAAACATCACCTTTTAATTTTGACACAATCCTTTCATTGTTCGCAGTAGTTATATGTTTTGAATTGTGCTAACATTATTAAGAATTCGTTTCTGTGATCTCATGTGTGATGTGGCACCAGAATCTATAACCCATGTATATAACTGACAAAAGGCTAACAAAATTATTATCATAAACTCATGACGTAATACCTGCAGTTTTTTTACTTGATAACTCAAGTAAAAACTTGACTGGTTAATACATTCTTATACTTAGACTTACGCTGCTTACACTGCCATTTATAATGACCTCTCTTCTTGCAAAAGTGACATATGATATCTTTCTTGCTAACAAGCGCAGAGTCCACAACCTTTGTTGTCGTCGTTGTAATTTTCATCGGTTCACTCTCCTTAAGAAGTGCTGCCATTACTGTTTCCGTAGTAATCTTTGTGCTGGAGTGTTCTATTGACATTACTAGAGGGTTAAATTCTTTTGGAAGTCCGGCTAACGTAATTATTCCGATAAACTCGTCATCCAAGCCAGCTTTAATCTTATGTAAATCCTGGTTCAAGATTTGAATTTGTGTTACATACTCTTCTACTGAACCATAGTTGTCAAACTTCATTGTAAAAAGTTTTCGTAATAAAGTCAACCTCCGTAACAATCCTCCATCAGCATAGGCTCGACGCAGCGCCTCCTAAGTATCTCTCGCAGTTTTAGTGTTCATTATGAGAGGATAAACCTTTTCATGACACATTAGACATATTTTGCTTCTGGCTTTTGAATCTCTCTTAATATCCTCTTTTGTTATGGTTTCAAATCCCTCTTGTACACAGTCCCATAAATTTATGTCTACGAGGAAGAATATTTTTTCTTTCAATACTCAAGCTTAGAGATACTTATACCGTTTTCCAATAAAGCTATGGCCTGGGCCCATAACCTAATGGAATTTGAGAAATAAAATACATAGCAAAATATATTTGCAGTGGAGTTTTATTTGGAGAACAAAAGAAGAGAACATTTTTCTCTCGGGTTGTCTACAAGACAGCAAAACCATTGACTTCAAGTAACTGTGTGATATAACTACAAAGGTAACATACATATGAGATTAGACCTCATAAGCCTCATTTACAACACCGACTACTCCTGGCCTTGACTCTAGCGGAACTACTGGTTCGAATTTGAAAGTAAGTAAGTAGTTCCTGAGATTAGCGCGTTCAACCAAACAAACAAATTCTTCAGCTTTAAAATATTAGTATAGATTATCTTATGTCTAATAATTTAGAACTAACGTTTTATTATTAGACTGTCCGTATGTGATTTATAATACAATGGTGTCAATTCTGTTGTATTACTCTCTTGACTATAATTGACTAAATTTTCTTCATACAAGATGTAAACCTTGTTCACTTTGAAACAAGGTCTTATTTCAAATTTAAACAAGTAGGTAACATTTGTCGCTATCGAAATAAGCAATTTATTTGTCGACTAAAGTCTGACACGCTTAAATAAACTTTAATACCACGTGGCGAGAGCCGCTATCCATTGAATGCCATCTCTTTTGCTTGGTGTTTTTAGTATGCGTCTTCGTGGGTGTCGATTAAAATAACGTCATCTTAGTTCGTTTTGAACAAGTTTTATACGGTAATTATACGGCATTTGAATAAATGGGGACTCTCGCTGCGTGGAAATAAAGTTGAGTATACGTTGACAGGTTTAAGTGAAATTTAGTGGCACTGAGAAATAGATGCCAGTAACAAATAGACCTTGTTGCGAAGAAGACAGAGTTGATTTCATATAAAGAAATTAAGTCGTAAGATGGTTTGGTGAGTGTTACAATAGAATCGGCACCATTACTCCCCATCAAAAACATTTTCAGTTTAATTTAAATGTTAGTTGTGTGTACTTATTGAATGGTGGCAGCCCTTAAACAGTGGTCGTTATGATCAGAAAATTGTTTTAGAAGGCTTTCTAACTTTGCCCACTCAATTTTGAAGGACAAGGAATAGGTTACTTTATATCATAATTAAATACTTTTTTTTTCTTTTTTTTTATGGCATAGGGGGCAAACGAGCAGAGGGGTCACCTGATGGTAAATGACTACCGCCGCCCATGGGCCTGCCTGCAACTCGAGAGTCACAAGTGCGTTGCCGCCCTTTAAGGTGGGAGTAGGAGAAGAGAGGGAAGGGGGGAAGAGTGGGAAGAGGGGGGAGAGGGCAAGGACAGGAATAAGGGAGAGGGAAGGGTTAGGGCCTCCGGAAAACCTCACTCACGCGGCGAAAAAAAAAGTCGTGCCGGCCCATACGTGCCGAAGCATGGCTCTCCCACATATGTATACTTGACTACAAAGCCTTGTATTTTTATACAGCCATATTTATAATAATGATAAAGTCCACAGCAACGGAGATATAGTAAGTGGGTAAAGTCACCAAGAACATATCATTTTCTGCCCAGCACAAATAATCATTTTTACACCAACATAGTAGCATATATTTGAATATTTTTACTGTTGTGTAGTACAAACACAATTTGGAATATGTTCACGCTTATCAAAATACATCAAAAATTTCTAAAATATTTTGATTTCTTGGGCAAAGTTGCCATGTTTTACGGTATCTATTCCAATGTGACACGCTATCTAGACCATCTAGACATTTATAATCAAAGACTATTCTGTAGACTGTATGCTATTATACTATATCCATACTAATATTATAAATGCGAAAGTAATTCTGTCTGTCTGTCTGTTACGCCCAAACGACATAAAATTTTGATAAATTTTAGTATATCTAGAGATAAACAAGACCTTGAAAAGAAGCATATGCTACTTTTTGTAGCGAAAATAATCCTTGAAGGTGGCAAAATAGGGGATCAAATTTGTATGGGAGACCAATCATTTATCCAGTTTAGGGCTATTAAAAATCATCATATCCGTGCTTTTTGGTAAGCAGGTAGGTGTACATGTAGTGGAGTGCTCAACTTGGGCGCAACGCTTTGAACTCGCGATGGTTATCGGTGCGGGAAGTTTCTTAAGTACTGTCGATGGTCTGAAACTTTCGCCTCATTTTGCGAGGTGTTTTTTGACTCATACTCTTGTCTCGCAGAAGACGCACCAAGTGCAGGCGCGTGACCTCTATCCATGCGGGAAGTTTCTTTATCACTACTGCGATGAGGTAATGACCCGTGTAGATTTCCACAAGTTAAAAAAAGGTGTACATTTATAAAAATAAAAATCGCATGGGCAACTACATATGGTGTGCTCAACCCACAAAAGACGTAAAAGCCAAAAATGTGTTAAATTATATGTATAATTTTTTTATATTGTCTTTTGTAAATTAAATTGATGAAGGCTTGGATGGAAATAGACTACCCGAAGTACTTAATCTACGCAGACGAAGTCAGAGCATCAGCTGGTACTCTATATATCCTCTGAATCCAGTAAATGTGACGTGGTACAGATATATCATATTAAAATTGTTAAATATACCTTTTAAGGCACACAACACACAACCACAGAACTTTTCTGTGATTACAACAAATATTAACTGTTTAATAATAAACTTTGAAAAATTATAATTCCGCATACCTGTGTAATATTTATTCTTGAATTTAATACTTTTGCTAAAAAGTGCATATATAGCCATTTTTAAACGTATGGAAATCCCCGTCATCGATTGCACAATGACACCGGCGATGATGCGGTTATGGCGGACTCGAACCTACTTAAACCACTCTTAGTTTACACCATCATGTACACGTCAGCGGTTTACTAATGTTTGGCAAAAAACGTTCCCCAAAGTGTCACATGCCAAAGTATGTTTCCCAAATTTTCATTTGGCAAAAAAACATTTGGCAAAACAACTTTTCGCAATTTTACAGTTAGCAATACTATTTTTGGCAATTTATTGTTTAACAAATAATTATATGGCAAAGTTTCATTTTACCAAGTATTAGGTAGTCAATATGCCGCTGCCGCAACACGCTCGCTTAGCTCGCTTGACTCGCGCTCTGTTGGGGCCACAGTTCTAACCTAACCTACTTTTCTGGCAGTTAATTTAAAAAATTAACATTAAAATTTAATTATTGTACTTAATTATTTTACTAACTTCTGTATTCTGATTGTGTGAAGAAACGATTTAATGATTTAATAGGTAATAATTATAATAATAATATGATTTACATCAGACTTTTCATGCTTTACAATTTTTGATCCATATTAAAATTAAAATTTGAACGAACTTACTTTTGGAATATAATTTTTTTACAAAATAAAGTATTTGCTTAATGTATGTTTGACTCAATAAAAAATGAGCAAGTAAAAAGTTGCCAAATGAATATTTGACGAAGTGATTAAAATGCGAAATATAAATTTGTTAAAGATTCTTTTGGGAAATGAAACTATGCGATAAGTTTTTTGGGAAGTGAAATTTGACGAAACATATTTTGTCAAACGGCAGGATCCCACACGTCAGCCTATTGTCGGTGTGTGGGGGCTATACAGAGAATGCGTGGGATTCGTTAATAATGTTGAAATGAAACAATAGTATCTTGTTTAAGTTTTAATTTCAATTGTTGTGTATTATTATGAAAATTCAGTTGCTTGTAAAGACATTTTATACAAAAAAAAAACACAACTATGTATCTAACCTATCACCATAGATTCAGTCGACGTAACTACTTACATTTAACTTACGGAAATTCACAAAACGTAACCTGTTATTCGTTTTTACGTATAAAATGTACAAAATATATGAGTATTACAATATGTACAAACACAATACAATACAGGGTTTCTGCAGGCTGCCAGCCCTAACAGCGATAGTAGCTGGACTGTATGGCTGAGTGTGGCGTCCCGCGTTAACTACTCGCAGACAATATAATTGACATCATTGATCATAATTGTGCAACGATACCTCATGTGCCTACTTATGGGCATAGCTAGGCCTGCCATCACTTAAATTGCCGACGCCGGACAATCTCTTCAAAAATCCCGGACACATGTGTGAAATCAAGATTCTTTCCCGGACACCTTAAAAAAAACGCCGATTCCGTTTTTTTATTAAATTAAACAGTTTGTTCATCTAATAATTATAAGATGTTCCTGGCACAGAGTGTCCGGGTTTTACCCGGACGCTTTTTGAAAACCCCGCTCGGGCGCTCCCCGGACGCCCTCTAAACTAGGACAAATCCGGGGAAACCCGGACTGATGGCAGCCCTGGGCATCGGTAATAATGTGCATTTGCGTACATGATATCGGGTGCCTTTTTCGGGTGCTTTGCTCATATCTAGGAAAATGCCTGTGACAGGTAGATTTTATCTATACTTTTAGTTATTGATATATTAGGAAAAAAGCTGCCAGCGTTGTAGATTTACCATTTGGAAGCCATTTTGTTCTTCATTTATTAAGTTATATTTGTTTACAAAGTTTATAAAGTAAGTAAGTAGTAATCATCTCTGATAGACTGTGAGAGGCAGTGGCGTAGCGTGCCTTGGAGGGGGCCCTGTATCAAAATAAGTTGGGGGGGGCCCAAATGAAGGGTAAAGATTTCTCACAAAAGAAACAAAAATGCTTTAAACGAGGAATCCCGCAATAACCGATGTAGGATGATGTCAACTTTTGGGCGCACGCTTAACTCGGGAAAAAAACTGGACAAGTGCGAATCAGACTCGCGCACCGAGGGTTCCGTAAGCAAACAAACTTGTATACGACCATCTCGGGAATCAATTCTTAAAGACTTTTGCCCGTCTTTTTCGAAAGAGAAACTTAACTTTGCGGTTGCGATGTACGACCAAGGGAACAATCCAACCGCAAAATATAAGTTTGTAACCACTAAAACTTTTTTTTATGTGATATAACAACAAACCAACGACTTTCGGATTTTTCCCTTCACTTGTGCTGTCAAATCTTGCTTCTTACCACATTTCATGATTCTAGGTAAATGGGAAGTACCTTATTGGTTTTCGACCCCAAAACCTATATAGGGTACTTCCGGTTGACCTAGAATTGTCAATTGTGGTTTAAAGCAAGGTCTTACAGCACAAGTAAAGGGAAAATTCCGAAACATAAAAAAAGTTGAAAATTAAGGTAAATTTTGGTACTTACAAGTTCCAAAATCTAAATTTGCCAATATCTTTTTATCGTGTAGACTGAGGACCTTGACTTTTATACACTGATAGGGGCTATAGACCTCAGTATCTGGTATAAATTTCAACTTGCTAACTTGCTTGGGTGGACCACCCATTCCTGAGAAAATCGGTGGTGACAGACGGACAAGAGAGTGATCTTATTTTAGGGTTCCGTTTTTTACCTTTTGAGGTACGGAACCCTAAAAAGAGATTGCTTTTTTAGACTTTTGTCATTTCTGAAGAGAAAACTCTCTATGGCACGTATGATAGTTTTTTATATGTTTTTTTCCCGGGAAGCACGAGATTAAGTGATATTGTGGATAACATTTTACTAATTTTTGCTTACACACGTTATGCCCTGTAACCCGGGGGCCCCGTATCATTGATACGGCTGATACGGCGGTAGCTACGCCCCTGGTGAAATCTTTAACTAGCAACCCGCCGGGCTTCGCACGGGTAGCAAATTTTACATTGTTTCTTTTCCGACATCTTCAACAGTCATCATATTTTAGCCATTTTACACAAAACCTTAATAACCTTTTACACCTAAACCTTCCTCATGAATCACTCCGTCTATCCGAAAATCCGTTCGGTAGTTCGGTGAGTTTATCGCGGACAGACAGACAGACAGACGCGACGGGGAACTTTGTTTTTAACCGACTTCAAAAAAGGAAGAGGTTCTCAATTCGTCGGAATCTTTTTTTTTCATGTATGTTCAACGATTAGATCACAAAACAGGTCGGGAAAAAAGTGTTTTCGAATTTCGTATGTTTAAAATTGGAGAAAAATCTATTTGTAGGTACTGTTTGTATCTAGCTGGTTTTAATATCAATAAATATAGGACATTAAGAAAAAGAAAAATAAATAGTAAGAAACACTTTCCCGCCATTTTTCAATTGTTTTTGTGTCCGCCAAAATGAGTGAATCTAACTGTGAAAGAAAGTGAGTGAAATTCAAACGGTCATAACTTGTAAACGGGTTAGCTTTTTTCAAAAATTCTTATTGTAACTGCATGCTAGAGTTATGCACTTTCAGTGATTTAAGTAAGTGTTCCTTTTTCAAATACTATACAATACCCTGTATGACTTTTTTTGCAGTGAAACGAGAGACATAATGCATGGATTAAGTACCAACTGACTAAAACCAACCAAAGAAAAACAATTTTCTACTGTTTAAAATAATTTCTTGGGATAGGTACCTATTACCGCGATATGATGTCTCAGAAAGTAACACTCTCCGCAAGGTGTTCTTTTTCATTTTTTGATCAAGACGAATCGGTGGACTTGCAATAAAACCTTTGAGAACCGGTTTCCTCACGGTGGCGTTTTCCTTCAGCGTTATAGTACTATACAAAGAGGTGCGCAACGTCATGCGCCAGTGGTTAACCCACTCGGCCTTTTTCCTCAAAACTTATTGTTTGTAATGTAGGTCCTCCTTCCTACTATGTTCTTATAGCCTTCCTGAAAAATATAATATTTAGCTGAAAGATTGTACCTACATAGTCAAGCAAACCTCGAACGCTGTTATGGATAGTTTTAATTTAGAGCGTTTTATACAGAAACATGAAGTAGCACGTGACGTATCATTGCACACACAAAGTGGCGACAAGTAGGGTTACCAGATGGCCCGAGTGAAAAAAGCGGACATTCCGCACCCCCTCTACAAAATCCTTAAAAAAGGAAATTAGAAAAATGGAAAAAATCATATAAATAAAAAAAATCAGAAGAGAATTGTTTGATTGTCTCATTTCTCTTTCTCATTTCAGATTCCTGTAACTAAAGTACTTTTAATTATTTAAATTGTTTTTTATTCAACTGTTCCTACTGCCTACAATTATTTTTATTGATGAAGAACAACTAAGTAATGTCTAAAGTTTCAGCATTTTAGCAAGATTGCAAAATATTCGAAATTTCAAAACAAATATGAAATCAACATAGAGGTTAGGATATAACGAATTGATATTTAAGCAGAATGTAAAACAACGTGGCGGATCTACCATAAACATATACATAAAAGGAGAAAATCCGTACTTGTACTTTCGTAAGACTTTTGCACAGTTAAATAAAAAACACGACACGACAAAACAATACGCTGGAATGGAGAACAATTTCAATAGATTCCAATATCGATATGATGAGCTGACTGGTACGCGCATACAAAGTCGATATTCGTCGGTATACGATAGCTATACGATACATGAATATATCGAGAGGGAGAGAGATTATTATTTATAAATTAAAAGCCTCTGCTCTGCTCCCAGTGTCACATTGTTTGGTTGGTTGGAAATTAAAAGCCTTTGCGCCCTTGGTTATTCTGGATTATCTGCTTGCTTTATATTTAACTTATTGTGTATCGGTCTAACCGAGAAGAAAGCGGACATTTGAGTGAACAAAAGCTGACAAGCGGACACGGGACAAAAAAAGCGGATATGTCCGCTTAAAAGCGGACGTCTGGTAACCCTAGCGACAAGTACAAAGTTAAATTATACAAAGCGCATTTTTTACACTTTATATTGAAATGATTTTTTGACGTTGTGAACATACCAAAATTATGAATATTTACAGATGAACTAATTGCTAATGAATACTTAAATAAGTATTAACTAGTGGTAATTTCATTGCAAAAATATATATAGGTATATCTAATTACACGCGTAGGTACGTGATAGGCTTTTACATTATTTCCTGATTGTAATGATAGGCAAGGAGACGATATATCGGTGATCGTTCGGTCGGAACACGCGCGAGCCTGATCGCTTTCCGCAGGACTTGCGCAGGCACTCACAGGTCCCGTCCGTCCAGTCCCATGCCGGCGGCGGCGGTGGAACGTGTGTAACTCTCGTGTTCTCATGCGATAAATGGCACAGGTCAAACATTTCCTGGGCATGATCGAAGTGTGCGTGACGATGCTCATTATGCTACTGCATTTACAAACATTTGTCAAATGAACGAATTCAACTTAAGTAGGTAGGTAAATGATGAAGAAGATTAAGAGAAAGTACAAGTATTGCAATGACTATGCCTCCTCAAGGACACCAGCTACTCGAAAGCGAAGGGGATCACCAGTATATTTAACAATTTCGAGCCTTAAAACAAAAATTAAGTATGACCTTAGAATAAAAATCAATTAATTTATCTAAGTTTTACACATTTAAATATATTTTGTACTACGTGTATAACGACGTTGGACTGGAACGAGATACATCTATCGAACTAAAACTACATTTAATTACCATATTTATATAAGAATAAATAGATTTGATGATCAATCTAAACTAACAGCTAGCACTTATCTAACGCTATGTACATCATTATACAGTTGCCAACTAATACAATATACAGTACGTCAGTACTAGGTACATGTCATTCACTAACGCCACAAGCAGCGCACCCGGTGTGCGCCGCGATAACGTGTGTGTGAAATGACGCAACATCCGGCGGTCAGTATCAGTTATCAGATGTCCGATTTAAATGTCAATTTAAATACAATAACAATATGAGATTTATTAAAAAAAAGTTGGTCATGCTAGTTACTGGAACGATCACAATTTGATCCTTGCAGGAATTTTGTATCAAGTGAGCTCATTAAAAATATAGAACAGAAACTTTAAGGGGTGTCATACGAGAGTCATTCTTCAGCTACTAACGTTAATGTACTTTTTGTTACGCCGAGCCCTCCATAATTGCGGTGGTTTTGGTGGTGACCTGGAAGGCCACCCTCAGCACCCAGTATTTATTACAGATGATTGTATTAGGTACCTAAAGGTTTGCATTATTTCACCAACACGTATGTATTTAATAAATAAGTATTTTCTCGCAACTTGCGAATGGGAAAAATATAATACATTAGTAGAGTAACCACACTAAATGACGTTAGCATTAAGTCATTTCTGCTTATACAATTCGGTTGAATAAGTAGCGTACATTAACGCGCCAACAGCAGCATCACACACCTTACTCACTACAATGTCTAATTAGGCCGCGCCACATTTGGACATGTCATTTTGCAGAGTCCTCGGAGTGAGGCGTGCAGTGTGGCCGGAGGTGTTACAGCGGCGGCAAATCGTTGTCGACGTCGAGTCGCCGCCGCACCCACTGCAGCACTGCCTCCTGCACACAATAAGCACACGTTACGTTTTTAAATTATCAGAGGTAAGCAATGTTTTAACTTCAGTCTCATCCTAAGAAGATCATATTGTAAAAAAATACTTTAAAACAAGCTTTTATACAAACTAAATTTTATTTTAGTGTAGATTTGATGTTAAAAAAAGTCCTCAAGACGAATCAGTCGAGCCCAAACTCGATTGGTTTATCTTGTTTAGTTCAGAAGTTCCTATGGCCACCTTCCGACTCCATCATCATACCTTGGTTATCATGTAGCACCAAAGTTCTCACCAAGGCAAAATAAATGAGCCCAAACTTGATGGGTTTATGTTGTTTAGTTAAGAAGTTTCTATGGCCGTCTTCCGGCTCCATCATCAGAACATCTCCATGATACAATATTATTGTATTGTCATGAAGATACATATGTACACCAAATTTGAGCCGGGAAAGTGTCTTTGTCTGTGTCTGTGCCTTCTGCTAATCAAAGCGATACGCAACAAAACTTTCAATGCAATGATTTTCGAAGCAATGGTTACTCCAGGACGTTACAATTACATTACCAAAGGCACCCTACTTTTTTTTCAAAGTTTTATAGGCACGTAAACTGTGACGGCAACAATAATGAAACCGCCGATATCCGCATCTTGTTTTTTTAATACCCATAGTATAGACAGTCTTAAGGTAGTCCGAGAAAATGATATAATAAAAGTTATATAATTGTCATTATCATATGGATTACAAACACTAGTAATTAATATTTCTGTGTAGAATTAGTAGAGACTATTGATATGAGCTTAAGACACGAATGAAGTCAAGATATTGACTGATGTCTACTAGTTAGTTTAATGTTGCTCGATATTTCCATTCTGAGGATTCACTCATTGGAGAGCAAGCTACATACGCCTATCATATTTGACCATGAGGAAATTATAAGATTGCACATTGTTTTCGTTTCAATGTAACCATCGAATGCAACTCACTTGAATGGAATATTGTTTAGTCCAAGTAGGTACAACAAGCTGTGGAGTTTTATTTATGCGACCTAGTTCTACACGATATTATTGAGTCAGAGAGTATTATTTCATAGGCATTAGGTGTAGGTAAGATTACTGAGATATAGTCCAAAGCATGCGAGCATATGTTAGGAAACACTTACAACAAGCCTCCGTAGAACCATCACCCATGTGTACAATGGTTAGTTGTGGAGTTAGTGGTGCTGCGCGAAGGAATGGAGTGAGGAGGAAGGGAGAAATCTTGCTAGTCACGTGCCATCTATCCCACTAGACGAATATTTTATGAAATCATGTTGAAATAGAACTTTTTAGTACACTGCTGCAACGGCCAATATCGTCTAATCAGACAGATTTGAACGACCTAAGTTATACAATGTTTTTTTTTAATGTTTTACGCTCAACAAAGAAGCCTGCTAAGATTAAGTTAGGGAACCAAGTACCAGTTAAAATTCCAGCAATTTTAGTACTCGACTAGCTTAGCCTGTAGGATAATTGTACGTTCGACTTAAGAGTCGTAGAGGAATATTCCAGAGGCAACGTGTATGAAATGTCACATCCAAGTAGCACGAGTCGACGCATGTAGGGAGGTAGGATAGGAAGGGAGGAGGGCAGAGGGTCGGTATCATAGCTGTCAGTCGTGGTGGTGGGAGTGGTGTGCGTTATCGGTGTAGTCGTCGTAGTCTCGTGGCGCGTCGAGTTCGTCGCCCGCCTCGTACTCATCGCCCGTGTCCGCCTCGCCAGAGTCCTCCGCCTCATCAGGCAAGGCTTCCGCCTCGGGGGAGGTTCCACCGCGTCCTAGCACCGGCACCGATTCCTACACACCACACATGCTTTCTACTAGCTGAACTACTGTTAGTAGTGGGTTAAGTACATAACGAGCGCACACAATACGGTCACCAAGAGAAGATCCTGTGTTTAGAAATGTTAGACCGGTTAATTTAAATATAAATTATTATGTCAATTTAAACTTATATTTATTTTCAGTTACTTCGCTAAAAATAAAAGATTTAACTGTGATTAGGTTCCTTCTCGTGGCAGCTGCTTACGTAGCAGATGGTCATAGCCATTAGTGTGCACTCCCTGTGACGCTCGGCTCGCGGTGCCAGGGCGGGGAGTGGAGCGAGTGCTGCGAGTGACGCACCTTGGTGGGGCGCCAGCCGCAGCCGGGCAGCGGTAGGCCGTCAGGTCCGAGCGGACAGGGCGCGTCGAGGCCGGGCACGCCCTGCTCGCCTTTGTCACCCTTGTCGCCCTTGCGCCCGCGCTTGCCCACCGGACCCTGCGAAGTGCGCGCACACTGTCATACTAACATAACGCTAACGCCCTAATTGTCAACTAGGTATATGTAGTTGAAATACTGTGTACAACATAATTATATTATATTTTAAATATCTACTACGACAGTAGGTACTTCCATAATTATATTATGTATAAAGATGGGTCCAGATTATGTAACCTGTTTGTAATTTTTGTCATATAATATAGTTTGCAGTCATGCAGCCTGCACCCACTTCACATCTGGTTAAAATACATGTATGTGTAGCATAACAGGGTAGTAGTATATAAGCTACATATTGTTGTTAGTGGTGCATGCGTTAGAATGGGGGAATGTTAGGTAGTAGGCGGCCGCATGCGCCGGCCGGAGAGGTGCACAGGGTGCGAGCACTGTGATGTTGAACGGTCCGACACTTACAGGTTCTCCCTTGTAGCCTTTGTCACCCTTGGGGCCCTAACGAGCGAAATAGTACTGTTATAATGGAACACATTGAGCAACATGTAAAACAACACTGCAAACTATCAGTAACTAACCTCTTGTCCAGGAATGCCGTCGGTGCCCTGAAACGTTCGTCAATGGGTATTAGTGCAAGTACAATCGCCTCTACACACAACATATAAGACAGAAAGGTGTATAATATATCTAACTGTATGACATTTTTGTGAATCGTTTAGAACAGTAGTTCTTGTTTAGATATTTGAAAAAATAAAAATAATGTGTGTATATAGAAATAAATGCATGTTCATGCCAAAGTAAGCGCCCTACCAGACCTTTTTATCTAAATGGTCTATACATTAAGATCAGCAGAATAAAAAACACAGTTATTGCCACGGAATTTGATATAAGGCTCTAATTATAGGCGCGAAGGGACGCGACCGCACAACCGGGCCGCTGCCTCCAGCGGCCACGACGCATTATGAGTTATATAAAGCGGCCGGGCTGCATATAGTTTCTAGAGTTTTTATTATCAGCAGTTCTACCATCCCGATCAGTGTGGATTCTCTCTATATTATAGAACTAAATAAGAAGCTCGCTGTGTTGTGTGCGTATAATTTAAAAGAAATCACTATTTTTTATAACATTTTCTTGTGGTATTAGAATATCTTAGTTTTCACTGCACCGATAAGCTAACATACAATTGCCACATCATTTGCATTGCCACCTGTGACTCCGATCACGATTAAGTACCGAGTTACGCATCTAATATGTACAAAAGCCGCGAAAGTATAAAATAAAAATTGTGTATGTAATGTATTGAGAAATATATAACTAGGTATGTTTATCAGTAGTTTGGTTACCATGTGCATGTTCTGCCTAGTTTGGGATCAGATGGCCGTGTGTGAGATGTGTGCAGTTATTATTATTTCTCTTTATTAAACTTAAAACTTATAAATTACATTTTAAACATGTATAAAAAATTTATGTTTCTATTATTCTTTTATTTAGTTGGTATTTAATTCGTTTACACCATACCACGACTACTATAGTAGACAGACAGACAGCTTTCAAGTTAGAAGAACTTGCGAGTCATTTCGGAGGTCCGGCGGTACTTCGGTAATTAATGGAATCCTCAACATTCCTTCATCTTCTTCTAGACGCAGATAGAGGTTCCATCCTTTCGTTGTTGAAACACTGAAAATTAGAACTAAACGCTTTGACAGCTCTTTTTTGGTTCGAGTCGCCAAGGTCTGGAATGAGCTGCCTGCGTCTATTTTTCCAGACAATTATAATCCTGGAACCTTCAGGATTAAAGTGAATGGATTTTTCTTGGATATGTGTGTACCATCTACGTCTTCAACGTCACTTTCCATTAGATGAAAGACCAGTTCAAGATATTGTTGAATTATTATTTTTTATCTCATATACAGAATGTTACAAAGCAGTCGGAGAGTGCTTTGTCTTCCGACTTACTCAACAATAAAAATCAATAGTTAAGAAGTATACATTTCAGAGGTTCATTCATAAATATGAATTGTTGCGAACACTTTCATATAACTTCACGCCTTGCGGCCGCGTATAATTAGAGCCTTAGCTTAGGTATACATTGGTTTATATTTTTTATTGGTGTGTAGATTTACATTGTTAAATGGGCCTTACACCTTTCTGTTACAATGTGCGTATAGTGTAGGTATACGTGTAAGTAAGTAAGTATAACGTACTGGTAGTCCGGGATCACCTCGCTCTCCCTTGGAGCCGGGCTCGCCCTGCGCGCCCTGCACCACACACACGTAAGTCAGTGTCTCGGTTACATTACGCCACTGTCTCCAAATCGCGACACAGTTATGTAACAGATTTTACAGCTATTTCTGCTGAGTAATATACTCATTACCTTCTGTTTTGAATATTTTATCTATCACTTGTATTGCTACTTAATCGAAGTAGTATGAAAGTATTGAAAACATCAACATGTCAAAAAAAATTGTCAGAAACAATTACTAAGTGCTTCTGACGCATTTAATTTACGTGTTTGTAAGTTTGACAAAATCAAAGCAGTTTATTTCGTTGTTCAACTGACCTTCATGCCGTCGAGTCCGGGCGGGCCCTGCGGAACAACGCACACGTCAGCATTTAGCCACGACAGTGCTGCCACCAGCGGCTCGGCGGCGCGGGCGCGGCGGTGGCCTCACCGCCACTTGGCAACTACAGTTACTTAACTAAAGTACTATCCTTGTTTAAACGAAAACATCATTAGGGAATAACTATAGTATTACAACAATACTTTTATGGATATCCTTTATGGCGGTAATAACTAATATATTTACTGAAGTGGCTTTTAGGAGCTCAAAATATAACACACGGTTAATTGAAACGTCAGTGATCTTTTATCGCGCGTCCGCATGCAGTAAAAGTCACTCTGAATGTATATGTAATAATTATAAGTCTGAGTATATGAAGGAGCAGGATGCACGCAATACTTTGTCTATTGAGCGCATAGAGAGCACAGTACTACAATAGTACAGGTATAGGATAGTACAAACCAACAAAAAGTGACCATGTGCGAGCTGCCGACACACGAACAGTTAACTACTATTTACTACTCAACACAACGCTACTCAACATCATGAAGTTCACTAATGCCGCGTTCCAATAAACAAGAAACGATTCGTTTTACTTACGGACGGTAACATTTTCATTGAAAATTCAACGAAATTTTACCGTCCGTAAGCAAAACGAATCGTTTCTTGTTTATTGGAACGCGGCATAAGTGAACACACACACACACACCAAATTAGTCCCAAAATTAAATTTAGCATGTAAATAAAACAGAATTTTTAGAAGCCGATTACTGATGGGAGAGAGGTGGATGTGCCGTGTAGCAGCAGGCCACGGTTTTGTTGGACGTATACATTTAGCGCCGCGCCTCTGCATGCTTAGCGATCAGAGAGGAGAGGGAGGAGACCGGAGGGGAATCGTGAGGGAAGAGGCGCCAGCGTCAAGCGACAGAGCCGACAGCGGGAGTCAGTGTCTAAAGAGTCGAAGGAAGAAAACACGATGATGCACAGCATGCAAATATTTATTTTCTTCAAAATAATCTTTAAACAACAATATTTTAGGCTCTCGTGATGTATATATGGTACAAATGACAACTTTCGATATTTATAAAAAAAACTAAATTCTTAACGTTACGCTTACGAGGTACACAAGATACAAAGACGAGAAATATTATTTTATTTGAACTTGTAGCGCGAAACATACACACACAGTAGTCAGTAAAGCGAGCGGCGGGGGAGCGCCGAGCGCTTTTACGGCTATATGTACACTCCTCCCTCGTCGCTCCCGCGCTGCCTCACACTACTGGCAATGCCAGTTATAAAATTGTTCAACAAATTTACGAAATATGAAATGACGAATAGGTAGCAGTATTGTAGACGTTTTCATAAAGTAAATTAAACGTTTACAGTGTGAAAGAATATAATTTGTACATTGTCGTGTGTGGGTAGTGCGACGCGTACTCGCTGCGTCACCACGCAGTCGCAGGCGACACATGCACGTGGTACATGGGACGTGCAGCGCGCGCTCACTTTACAAGTCTAGCGAGACGGTTTATCCATTAACCTTAATAGTACACTAAGCAAATGTAATAGTTACACAAATGGAATATATAAATACGCACGAGTCAACATTAACATGAGTAATATTAAATGATTAAGTTCGGGACGGTAACACACCGGGTTCGGGCGAGACCTACGCGCGGCGAGCCGCCGCCCACCCGCATGGCCGGGGGGAGGCGCGGCGGCGCAGCTCACTCGCTTTGTCTGCGCCGAGCTTACTAATCATAGCATTATACATACATATATTATGTCATACATACGATCAAACGTGACTGTTGTTCTATTCACATATGTGTATATTAGAAACTAGGTAAGTTACAGTTAGGCCTATACTAAGAATTTGGACAATAGTTTTGTAAATGATTACATTAAATATAGGAAGATATGATAATGAATATCGATAAGTGTTTGTACACGACACACAGCACGAACCGAGCATCAAACGATAGCCGAGTTCACTCGCGTCGCTAGTTCAAACTCGGTGTCACACGCGGTCGAGCGAATGGATCGATATCGCGGCCGAAAGGTAAATACCAAATTAAATAATTCTACGGATTAGATGAGTTTGTTGATTAATTTGACCATTCGCTCGACTGCATAACGTTAGCTTAGCATAACAATATTATGTAGACTAGTGTAGTGCTTGCATGCTTACGTACTGAGGTAACACTTACATTACATGTACTTGGCACACGATCTTAGCTCACGCTATGACGCTCGCCGCCAAATATACACATTACATAATTATAGTATCTCATACGCCTTATACGTTTTAAAAATATTAGGTCTCAGTATCAGTACTAAAATAATTATTCAAATAAATAATTTATTACTTACAAAGTATGACTGGAATTATGTTTCGGTAGAGGAACGTAATGACTACCACGTTACTTGTATTCTATTATAATTTACCCATTACACATCTCAGGAGTTTACATTATATACACTGCGTTTAGCTCTGTGGAAAACAACAATATCAGTTTAAAGACTTCGTTGTCAAATTACACGAAAATGGAAAGTCAGATAGCGGGCCGAGTAGAGAAACACGTCTGGGTAGAAACATTTGTCGTTTTAGTCAGTAGTAAAAATACAATAAATACAATATTCTTTGTACAACGATTGGCGAACAGTCCCGTTCAGACGGCGGCTATCCTAGCGACGAGTCCGTACTTACAAGTATGTTACAATGTACAAGGGGCGCCACCCGCGCGGCGTCGCGGGCGCACCCGCGCGGCGCGGCCTCAGCCGCTATCGTCACTACGTGAACGCGAAGTCCGGCGGCCACCGGTTGTCCTGAACCACACCATGCTCCGGGTTAGTACGCACACACACACACCTATAGGGTCGCCTAACGTTCTTTACACAATCTCATCATTGGTACTAGCAGTTAATATCATAGATTCATTCTGTCAAAATAATATATGATTATACACACATAGAGTCTACATTAGGCAACCCTACGTATATACTAATTAGTAGATTAAGATGTATTCTACCCGGTGCCCCTTTGTTAGTAGTCGGTACAATGGTATGTATGTATAATTTGTCTGCCAATATAGTAAGAGTCTCAGCTGTTACAGAGTACAGAACTGCAACAGCGCGGTGCTCATCACATGCAATGTTATTGTTTCTCAACGGATACTCTCCACCGCTCACATGCGAAGGCGCGGGCGATAGGAGGCTAGGTTTAATACTAGTTAAACCTCGCGTCTCTTACGCGAGGTTTAACTAGTGTTAAATAATATTATATTTTATAAATAGAAAGTTTAAAATATATTATGCAATCTGCCCAGTCGCTATTGTCATGCTTATATTTTACTGTTATAAACTGCTGTTGTAAAAAAATTATATAATACCTACCTATGTTTTTAACTACAAAAGTTTCAACTAGGTAGGTTTTTACACGCTTTATATTAGCTTCACTTGTATGTTTGTAACCGACTCCTTTGGGCGCGATTTTGACCCACTTTAAACGGCCAGATTTCATTCAAATTTTGCACACGTGTCAAAGACCGATGACAATGCAATAATTCGATTAATTATTTTATTTTTTTTAGTTGAATTTTCTATAAAAGAATAATTATTAAATAAGTAGTTTTGTAAATACTGTCTTAAAATTGTATTGTTATGTGTCCAACCAACCAGTAGACACAACGATACAATCGTTATGTGTTTACTGGTTGGATACTTACACCCACATTCACAAACATTAGACACTGAACTAACACCAAACCATTTTTATTTGAATCATGTATACACTGGATTGGACTAGACGGAAAATCAATATAAACGCAAGTAAATCTCCCACTTTCGATTTCCCGATGACATTGTCATAGTAGCAGAGTCGTCCGAGCAGCGGGTGAAACGCTGCACAGCCTGATTGGAGCATCTCGACGCGGCGGTCTTGGTATGAACTTGGACATGTTCAATATTTGTGATGTTCAATAAACATGTCGCACCCAGACCGATTGACGTCGGGGTCAGGGTCGACGCTCGAAGTTGTTCAGAAATATATCTATCTACCTTGGACAGGTTATCAAGCTAGGTAGAAATAACTTCGGGAAAGAAATCATCAGAAGAATCCAATTAGATTGGCCAGCGCTTGCCAAACTAGGTACAGTTTTCTCATCGTCCCTGCCGCAATGCCTCCCAGCCAGATGGACTGACGACCTGGGACTAGGACTAGACTAGGACTTACTGATTTACTGAAGGTAGCTGGGTTAGATTGGATGCGGAATGCGGAGGACCGGGTGCTATGGCGATAGTTGGGAGAGGCCTATGTGCAGTAGTGGACTGCAAAAGGCTGATTGATTGATTCTTTTGTAACCGTTTGTGGTCTACATACATCACGAGTTATGGTTACATTACGAGTCATAACATTGTGGGACTCTGTGAGAGTTCAGCGTAATGTTTGTGACTATGGATATTGAAATAATGAGACGTGACTCACCCTGGGCCCCAGGTCGCCAGTCCGCCCCGGCTCGCCCGGCAATCCCACCGGCCCCTGCGTACATATGCACATAGTGTCACATCAATTATATCTAGGATAACATAAATATATAAGAACATGACATTTGCAATGGTGATAGTAAGTGACTTCGTGTTGTTCCTTGTTTGTTTTATTTGAATATATTTTTAGATTGTGGATCGTGGGCCAATCGTTGAACTGAGCTGATTGACATCTGCCTGGCCAGATCTCGATCAGCCCAGTGATTTGTTGGCTGATTGGTTGTATGATATGCACAACTTAAAGTTGGCAGATCACTGAGACCTGCCTTTTTGTAAATTTGTCCAACTAATCACTTTCCACGCCGAGATATTGCTGGGCGCATCGTCATGTAATTTCAATTAAATTTCATCAAAAATAGTTAAAAAATTATTATTATTTAAAATAATTTTTATTTGCTAGTACTTTGGTCGTCACTCTACATTCTGTTTACCAGACAATAAACAGGAAATCTTTATTTTATTTTATTTCGCAGGTACGGTAACAGACAACAGATTAAGTGTTACACAAAATTGAATTTAATATTAATAGTTTAAAACCTGAAGTCCAATTATAACCATGCTTCGGCACGTATGAGCCGGCTCGACTCCGCTCGATACCACGGCCTCACAGAAAACCGGCAGTGAAGCAATGCTTGTATTGCATTTCGCCACGAGAGTGAGGTTACCGGAGGCCCTAACCCTTCCCTCTCCCCTATTCCCCCTTTTCCCCCCTTCCCCTACTCGCACCTTAAAGTCTACTCTCGAGTTACAGGTGGTGCCCATGGGCGGCGGTAGTCATTTACCATCAGGTGACCCGTCTGCTTGTTTTTACCCCCTATCCCATTATGCCATAAAAAAGGGAAAGTAAGCAAGGTTGAACAGAAATATTGAAAAAAATTAAGTTATGCAATGTCTAACGACATAGTAATAAGCTATGTGCTACCCATACCTAAGTTTTATTCGTTGATACATGTATAATATTTTTTAAAAGAGATTTCCTAAACACATTAAAACTATCGTGGAATATCATATATTGTTTTAAATACAATATTAATATACATATGCTAAAACGCCTGCAGGTATACTATAAACAAATAGATATAGTCCGTAGGGGCATATCAAAGTGAATACTGACCGGTAATCCCATTGGACCAGCGTCGCCTTTCTCTCCTTTTCTCCCTGAAATAAGTGAATTTGTAATCTTTTTCTGAGAGTAAATATTTTAAACCTAAATAGAAGTTATTTCGTTCGTTCAGTTTTCTCAAAAACCTGCCCAATGTAGTGAGTAATGTAATGAGAGTGTTATACATGTATTACGTGGAACTACCAAAGTAACGTCACTCATCATTTTACTGCAGTGACGCGTTCAGCTATTTCGATTCCAAATAAAATTATAACCCAGGCGTGGCAGACTTGGTTACTGTGTCACGAGCCTGATTGTTGTGGTATGGTCACATCATAACCACCTAACCTACGTTGGTTCGTCCATGCAATACAAGTGTCCCTTCATTATCAGGTGTCCACTTAGACACCAGAGTACGTGATACAAGAAAGGTGTACGTACCGCTTTCCCTCTAATGCCAGGGTCTCCCTTGTCGCCCTTGATGCCGGGAGGTCCTGCCACGCCTGGAGGGCCCGCTGGGCCCGGTGCTCCTGGAGGACCCATCATCTGTCAATAGACGTGCATCTTACGTCAGTATGAAATAAGTTAAGGACAGCTGTAAATTATTTTAATCATGTGATTATAAACTTGTTCCGTCGTAAATTACACACCCTGAAGACGTCGTCCAATGCAGCACATAGGCCTCTCCAACATTTTTATACAAAGAGTGAGTTGCGATGCCTTCAGATCTAACGAACTGAATTTTAGTAATTCTTATTAATTGGATAAGATGAAGGTGATTTTGATTCTAAACCTGATTTGATCACTAAGCCAAAAACCATATTCGCCACTGTTTCGCTTACAGTTTTTATAAGTAGGATAATGGCATTATGGAGTCAATTGTTTTCAAAATTGGCCAATGTAGTAGTTGCCGCGCTTACTGTAGTCTCCTATAAAAAATATTAAAGTACCTACTCCTTCACTTACACAATACTTCTGTCTCTCATAGTTTTAGCAGTGCGAGCATTGCCTTTATTGAAGTCTTAAAATCTATCTATCTAATATAATATAAAATTCTCGTGTCGCGGTGTTTGTAGTTAAACTCCTCCGAACGGCTTGAACGATTCTCATGAAATGTGGGTAGGTCTGAGAATCGGACAACATCTATTTTTCATCCCCCTAAATGTTAAGGGTAGTCCACACCTAATTTTTAATTTTTTATTTTTATAATTTTTTTTATGATACAGCATTAGAAAATACATTCAACCCTGAATTTTCCATCGCCATTTTATATTATTCAGTTCACAGATCCGCAATAGGGTTGCAAGATGGCAATCAAATATAATAATTATTGTAGTACAATAAATTTTCATGTATAGTTTATAATTACAATTTACTTATTTCACTACTATATATAATTTTTTAATTTAAATTAATCTTTAAACCCTCGCCGGTCGAGAACTGATCAACTACCAATCGATCAGTTATCCCCGCCAGGTGTCTACCGTTTTATATATATATTTCTTCTGTACGTGTGTATGTTCCTGAAGTCCTCCTAAACGGCTGACAGATTTTAATGAAAATTTTTGTGTGTCTTCAGGTGTAGATTTACAATTGGACCCGGTAGATGGCGCTGCGATAGGGTTCCAGGAATAACATTTTTTTAAGTTCAGGCAGAACAACGTCTGTCGGGTCCGCTAGTACTTATAATAAATCTGTAGCGGGTTGAATTCTGTACATTGAATATATTTAGAAAAAAATCGTCTGAGGGGTATTAAGATATCGATACTGATGCCGAATATGCGATTGAAACAATTTTTGTCTGTCTGTCTGTCTGTCTTTCTGTCTGTCTGTATGTTCACGATAAACTCAGAAGTTACTGAAGGGATATGCTTGAAGTCTTCGACACTTTTTCTTTTTTTGCACTTTTTTATATTTAAAATAATTTAGGGGGGGTTCTCAATTTGACAGTATATATACATATTTCTTTTTTTTATGTATGTTCAGCCCTCTCGTTATTTATGAACCGATTTTGATTAGGTATTCTTTTTTTTTGTTAGACAGGGTATACCTCAAGGGTGGTCCCATGTCAAGGAAGTCAGGATCTGATGATGGAATTCTGATAAAATTGAGAGAAACCCTAAAAAAATGTAGAAACGAATAGTGTTTCTGTTTACTTTTCATTACTTTATCAGGTATTTGCGTTTAGAAATCATCACATCATGTAACTGAGCTGATCATGAAAAAAAAATCATAAAATAAAAATCTTTTTAACAAAAAATTAAACCGACGAATAAAACAAAAAGCAAAAAATAAATAAACCTTTAAGTCTTAAGTATTGACCTTATTTACATAAACTATCAAATTTTATATAAACTTATTTTGAGTCAGCACCAAATAATAAAATGATTAATTACCTACGTAGAGCCATGTCCTACGGTACATATAAAATTTAGATAATTTATAATTAATCAGTTTGTTGTTAGGCGTCGACTGAAAATTATTTTATATAACATTTGATAGTTTATGTAAATAAGCTCAATACTTAAGACTTCAAAAGTTTATTTATTTTATGAGTTTTAATTCTTTTCGTTGGTTTATTTTTTTGTTAAAAATATTTTTTTATAAAACCACTCAATTTAATTAACTAATAAATATTAATAGTCCAAAGTCTCAGTTACATTAGATTTTACCTGCAGATAGTCAAGTCTGTTTGAAGGATTTCGAGTGAATGTATATTTTCAATTGTAGGATATCATAGGGGAATGTGCTTTTCTGTGGTGATTGTTGAAACAGCAGGAGTTTTTTTTTTCGTTGTTTGGTGATCCCAGAGTAATCGGTAGCTGGTTCTTGAGTATGCCAACGAGCTATTTTGCCTCTCGCAGCCATTAAATTCATAAATATGTTTCAGGGCATTAATAATAATAATAACTTCACACACCTCACACACGGCCGTCTGATCCTAAACTAGGCAAAGCCTGTACTATGGTAACCAGACTGCTGATAAACATCCTTACTTCCTTACTAATATTATAAATGCGAAATAACTCTGTCTCTCTGTCTGTCGCCCTTTCACGCTAAAACTACTGAACCGATTTAAATGAAATTTGGTACACAGATAGTCTAGAGCCTGAGAAAGGCCATCGGCTACTTTTTAATGCGAAAAAAAGGGGTGTAAGGGGAAATATATAAATTATTATTTTTCAATTTTCGGTAAGTGATTTCATTTATTTAAATCTCTTCCAAAGGATCTACAGCAACAATAAATCCCAAAAAGATTACTCCCTTCCTGTTCGTCGAATGATCTAGAATTTGGTACACACCTTTAGTTCCGAATGTTCTGATGACAATACAATTATGTGTATTCAGCATTCTTGTAAATCCAAAATGGCTTCCGAAACATAATTTTTTACTAAATATTTTTTTCACAACTCCCTCAACATAGATATAAAATGAAAGGGTTTCACTAATAGAATACAGTCAAGAACACAGGTACACAAAAAAAAACAAAAAAAACTAAAAACTTGAAAATAAAATACTTAAGTATTAAAAAATTACATACAAAAATAGGTAAATTACATATTTACTGAGATTACGCTACACCCAACGATTTTATTTAAGAATTATTGTTTGGCTATTAGTACAGTATTTGTATTATTATTGTTTCTTTATAAAAAAAAAACTGTTAAACTTAAAATAAAATTAACTTATGTTTTCACTTCAATATCAATTGCCAATACCTAATTTATAATTTAGTTATTATAGGTTTTAGGTTTAGTCATAAATTATTTTATACTTACTGACTTTTTCACAAAATTAAATAATTGAAAAAATAATGAACTTCACTTTCAAATTCTATTGAGGATGTACGATTCGCAAGATGTGAGGACCTGTTGACAATTTTATCTTCTTTTATATAAAAATGAATTGAGTCTCGCTAAAGCTCAAATTTGACTGAACCGATTTGAATGATTTTTGTTTTGTTCGCACTACTACAGGGGTAGTTTAAAAACAAAAACTATACAGAAAACCCAAAAGAACAGATAAAAATCATCTGACGTGCTATACAAAACTGACATTACTTCCATCGCCACTTACTTTTAATAGATGGCGTTCGTAGTCATTTCTGCTGTGTCCATAGTTAGTTAAACCTTTGTTAGTTTAACATTGCGATTATTAATTTTGATCTACCATCTTATCTACCTATATTGACTTTGTAGGTTGAGACACACCTAACCAGAAATTTTAGCGTGACTCGAGGACTTAGTTCGAGGCTTGTTCGAGGTTTTTAAATTGACCGGTTTAATTGACTGCATAAACAATTCCGTGTCGTTTTATAGTGTTCATTACAATGTCGAGGAAAAGACGAACTGTCATAGGTTTGTCGAAATCAATCAAATGTGCGAGGACTTACCTCACGTGCAAACCACACTGATGACCAGGAACAAGACAGATATTGATAAATAGTTGTATTAAATTTGGCAGCGAGGTAGCTTATACATAGGCAAGAGAAGATGGCCAACGGATTTGCGACAGGGCTGGATTGAGGAGGTCTAAGGGCTCTCGCCTCTTTTTATGAAAGTCCTTATTTTTTTCTAATAGAGACCTGAAATTTGGCAAGGTGATAGCTTAAAGGTATTTGCTCGGGATCTTTGACTCTCGGAAGTTTATGTGAAAGTTCTCAAATCAATTGTAGGTGATACGAAGTTCACAGGGTCACCTAGTCTAAAATAAAATTGTGAAGTGTCGAGTGCAACAACAATGCCCTTTAATGAAACACTGTCCACATGTATTTCAACTGGTCTATAGTTTTCTTTGAAAATCTATCACACAATACAGTGCTAGTTGTGCTAAACAAAACAAAGCGTCGACCCATACAATGTTTATCAACCAGTCTCCAATTAGGGTTTGCAATCTCGCAGTCTTTTTTTCTCGCTGGATCTTTGCGGGAAATTCACCTTCATGCAGCGGAATCCTACTTTAATTCCCGCAAGAGATTTAAAAATATATTCATTTATGAAAATATCATATTAATTAATGTGGAATATATTTAACTATATAAAAAAACTAGTAATTAAAAAAATCAAAACTATGTTTATTAACTAAGAATAAACAGAAGTTGCATGTTGAAGACATAATTATTATTTTTGTACATCTAGTATGTACATATACACACTGTATACATACTAGTATGTCTAGCTACTTAATGTACTTCTGGCTGGTAAATAACTAAATTTTTAATCGACTAGAGAAATAAAAAGAAATGCAGAGAGATTAATTCGACTGACAAGTTTCTATTAGTCATCTATAAATGTGTGTATACAAATAAATTGGAATGCTGTTCGTAGCCATTTTACTTTTTAAATGATAGTAACAGTCCAATAAGGTTTAGTGAAAAAAAAAAAAAAAAAATTGTCCCAAAAATTGGGAATTTCGGGAAAAATTGGAAGCAGTTTTTTCCGTGAAATTCCAACTTTATTGAAATTTTGACAAGGCAGCATCTGTCGGGTCAGCTCGTTGGTATAAATATTTATTTAGTCATACTATAAGTAGGTATTAAACCAACTTATTATCGTGTATTTTTACAGTTGTACGTACAAATAAATACCCAACAAATCAGAAATAACTTCGTGTTAAAAAGACGAATCGCAAAATTAGAGCAGACAATGGAAGTGATATAAAGAAAAGTTACTTATTGTTGTTCTAAAACTAAAAGCAAAAATAAAACAAGTGATATCTATTTGTCCACCAGTCGATTTCATATGGGACAACAGACGTAACCAACCTTCTACGCTTGAAGGGGTGATAGTGTTCAGATAATTCTCTCTGACTCTGTGTGTGTTGATCTATAATTTTTAATTATAATAATTATTTATGAAATCAACGATTTCGAATATTGATGATCAATTTTATTAAATAAAAAATATTGAAT
The DNA here is from genome assembly GCA_963859945.1 of Euplagia quadripunctaria. NCBI lineage: Eukaryota > Metazoa > Arthropoda > Insecta > Lepidoptera > Erebidae > Euplagia > Euplagia quadripunctaria. The sequence continues at coordinate 22,992,174 of OY982571.1, read as the reverse complement.
TTGAATTTGATTTGATTTTTCGCACAAACGCGAGAATTCCGCAGGTCTCATCAACATGCGGGAAACCGCAGGAATGCTGTTACGTGGAATGTTCTCGTCACTCGCAAAATTGTTTGTGTAAAAATGTCTTGAATGACGAGGTATATGGATGTTGTACTACTGTAACAATACTATTTACCGCAAATAACTGGCATTTTACTCATACCTAAGTTACTGACATTATTAGTATGTTTAGTTATCCAAGATTACATTTGTAAACATCTCTCATTAGGGAGTAAATAAACTGTTCTGTATACTTACAATTTCATGCCCGTAGAGCTCATAGCCGGTGCCATCTCCCTGTAAGTTCAACAGTGGGCATAAAGATTAACAGTTCACGAGAATATAGAATTTGCATCGCAGTTACACTAAATAATATAACCTATTGAACAGTTAAGCGTTACATATATTAATTAATAAGTGAACTACATAAATAATGTTTGTATATATATTTAAGTATTATTTTAGTATTTTCGTTCTTGCTCATACTGTTTTTTGCAAAACTACTGTACATTTCCTATTACGGTGATAGCGTTTTTTATTAGGTGCGTGGGGTGGAAAATGAGTGGTCGTTTCCACCCCACGCGAGCCGGTAGTGGTGTGGAGTGGATAGATACCTGTCTTCTCCTCAGTTTCCTGTACTTCTAGTAGAGCCGCCCGCGCGCCGCCCCACATGTAACACAACACAGCGTCACGTTACACATCTGTTTTGTTAGGCCACTAATATTACTAAGACAAATATAGAATTAATGCTATGTGAGTATAGCGTTGGTTACGACATTGCTTAACTTTATTAACTGCTATCCAGTGTCGGATTCTGCAAAGTATTTTATTCTTACAGTAGTTATTATTTTCAATATGTGATTGGAATTAGTGTCTAAGTAAATAGGGTCTTACCGAGTCACCCTTGTCTCCTTTGTCGCCCTTGAGGCCGGGGATACCCCGGTGGGCCAGGCAGGCCTGGCGCACCTAGCATGCCAGGGGACCCCATATCGCCGTATTCGCCCTTGGCACCCTTCGGACCCATCTCACCCTGAAACATAAAACCACTATTATATATTCAAGGACTACGATCACTATTATTACGGATGATGAATATCTACCACGTCGTATATCCGATCTGATTGGGTATAAGTCAGTCTTATTACGTTTAGTGCTGTTGCTCATTGTTGCTTGAGGACAGAATATTTTTTAGTGTAACAACGCACAGTACAATATGGTATACTCACCGGTTTTCCGGGCGGGCCCTGAACACCAGGCGTGCCCGGAGCTCCATCCAGACCGGCGGGCCCCCGTGGACCTGCTTCGCCAGTGCGACCTGAGCATATG